>OZ020183.1:34649689-34717417 GCA_963971135.1 Stenus bimaculatus | reverse complement strand
GATTTTTAATAAAAACGTATTATTTCTTAAAAATAACGTTTTTTTTGTAAAATTTTTAAATTAATCGTCCGAAAAATTTTAAAACGGCATTTCTAATTAGATTTTATGAAAATAAAATTATTTAAACAAAATTTACATTTTTTTATGAAGAAATAAAAAAGTTACAGCAGTTTTTGTTTGATTTTTAAGAAAAACGCATTATTTCTAAAGAATAACGTTTTTTTTGTATTATTTTAAAATTAATCGTCCAAAAAATTTTAAAACGGCATTTTTAATTAGATTTTATTAAAATAAAATAATTTAAACAAAATTTACATTTTTTATAAAGAAATAGAAAAGTTTCTGCAGTTTTTGTGTGATTTTTCAGAAAAACGTTTTTTTTGTATAATTTTAAAATTAATCGTCCGAAAAATTTTAAAACGACATTTCTAATTAGACTTCATGCAAATAAAATTATTTAAACAAAATTCACATTTTTGTATGAAGAAATAAAAAAGTTACAGCAGTTTTTGTTTGATTTTTAAGAAAAACGCATTATTTCTTAAAAATAACGTTTATTTTTGTATAATTTTAAAATTAAACGTTCAAAAAATTCTAAACGACATTTCTAATTAGATTTCATGAAAATAAAATCATTTAAACAAAATTTACATTTTTTTATGAAAAAATAAAAAAGTTACAGCAGTTTTGGTTTGATTTTTAAGAAAAACGTATTATTTCTTAAAATAACGTTTTTTTTGTAAAATTTTAAAATTAATCGTCCAAAAAATTTTAAAACGTCATTTCTAATTAGATTTCATGAAAATAAATTTATTTAAACAAAATTTACATTTTTTTATGAAGAAATAAAAAAGTTACAGCAGTTTTTGTTTGATTTTTAAGAAAAACGCATTATTTCTTAAAAATAACGTTTTTTTTTGTATAATTTTAAAATTAATCGTCCGAAAAATTTTAAAACGGCATTTCTAATTAGATTTTATAAAAATAAAATAATTTAAACAAAATTTACGCTTTTTTATGAAGAAATAAAAAAGTTACATCAGTTTTTGATTGATTTTTAAGAAAAACCCATTATTTCTAAAAAATAACGTTTTTTTGGTATAATTTTAAAATTAATCATCCGAAACATTTAAAACGACATTTCTAATTAGATTTCATGAAAATAAAATTATTTAAACAAAATTTACATTGTTTTATGAAGTAGTAAAAAAGTTTCTGCAGTTATTGTGTGATTTTTAAGAAAAACGTATTTTTTGTATAATTTGAAAAATTAATCGTCCGAAAAATTTTAAAACGACATTTCTAATTAGATTTCATGAAAATAAAATAATTTAAACAAAATTTACATAATTTTATGAAGAAATAAAGGTTTCTGCAGTTTTTGTGTGATTTTTAAGGAAAACGTTTTTTTTTGTATAATTTTAAAGTTAATCGTCCGAAAAATTTTAAAACAACATTTCTAATTAGATTTCATAAAAATAAAATTATTTAAACAAAATTTACTCTTTTTTATGAAGAAATAAAAAACTTACAGCAGTTTTTGTTTGATTTTTAAGAAAAACGCATTATTTCTTATAAATAACGTTTCTTTTTGTATAATTTTAAAATAATTCGTCCGTAAAATTTTAAAACGACATTTCTAATTGGATTTCATGAAAATAAAATTATTTAAACAAAATTTACATTTTTTTAAAAAGAAATAAAAAAGTTACAGCAGTTTTTGTTTGATTTTTAAGAAAAACGCATTTCTTCTTAAAAATAACGTTTTTTTTTGTATAATTTTAAAATTAATCGTCCAAAAATATTTAAAACGACATTTCTAATTAGATTTTATGAAAATAAAATTATTTAAACAAAATTTACATTTTTTTATAAAGAAATAAAAAAGTTACAGCAGTTTTTGTTTGATTTTTAAGAAAAACGCATTATTTCTAAAAAATAACGTTTTTTTTGTATTATTTTAAAATTAATGGTCCAAAAAATTTTAAAACGGCATTTCTAATTAGATTTTATTAAAATAAAATAATTTTAACAAAATTTACATTTTTTTATAAAGAAATAGAAAAGTTTCTGCAGTTTTTGTGTGATTTTTAAGAAAAACGTTTTTTTGTATAATTTTAAAAATAATCGTCCAAAAAATTTTAAAACGACATTTCTAATTAGATTTCATAAAAATAAAATTATTTAAAAATAATTTACATTGTTTTATGAAGAAATAAAAAAGTTTCTGCAGTTTTTGTGTGATTTTTAAGAAAAACGTTTTTTTTGTATAATTTTAAAATTAATCGTCCGAAAAATTTTAAAACGACATTTCTAATTAGATTTTATGAAAATAAAATTATTTAAACAAAATTTACATTGTTTTATGAAGAAATAAAAAAGTTTCTGCAGTTTTTGTGGGATTCTTAAGAAAAACGTTTTTTTTGTATAATTTTAAAATTAATCGTCCGAAAAATTTTAAAACGGCATTTCTAATTAGATTTTATGAAAATAAAATAATTTAAACAAAATTTACGTTTTTTTATGAAGAAATAAAAAAGTTACAGCAGTTTTTGTTTGATTTTTAATAAAAACGTATTATTTCTTAAAAATAACGTTTTTTTTGTAAAATTTTTAAATTAATCGTCCGAAAAATTTTAAAACGGCATTTCTAATTAGATTTTATGAAAATAAAATTATTTAAACAAAATTTACATTTTTTTATGAAGAAATAAAAAAGTTACAGCAGTTTTTGTTTGATTTTTAAGAAAAACGCATTATTTCTAAAGAATAACGTTTTTTTTTGTATTATTTTAAAATTAATCGTCCAAAAAATTTTTAAACGGCATTTTTAATTAGATTTTATTAAAATAAAATAATTTAAACAAAATTTACATTTTTTATAAAGAAATAGAAAAGTTTCTGCAGTTTTTGTGTGATTTTTCAGAAAAACGTTTTTTTTGTATAATTTTAAAATTAATCGTCCGAAAAATTTTAAAACGACATTTCTAATTAGACTTCATGCAAATAAAATTATTTAAATAAAATTCACATTTTTGTATGAAGAAATAAAAAAGTTACAGCAGTTTTTGTTTGATTTTTAAGAAAAACGCATTATTTCTTAAAAATAACGTTTATTTTTGTATAATTTTAAAATTAAACGTTCAAAAAATTCTAAAACGACATTTCTAATTAGATTTCATGAAAATAAAATCATTTAAACAAAATTTACATTTTTTTATGAAAAAATAAAAAAGTTACAGCAGTTTTGGTTTGATTTTTAAGAAAAACGTATTATTTCTTAAAAATAACGTTTTTTTTGTAAAATTTTAAAATTAATCGTCCAAAAAATTTTAAAACGTCATTTCTAATTAGATTTCATGAAAATAAATTTATTTAAACAAAATTTACATTGTTTTATGAAGAAATAAAAAAGTTTCTGCAGTTTTTGTGTGATTTTTAAGAAAAACGTTTTTTCTTGTATAATTTTAAAATTAATCGTCCGAAAAATTTTAAAACGACATTTCTAATTAGATTTTATGAAAATAAAATTATTTAAACAAAATTTACATTTTTTTATGAAGAAATAAAAAAGTTACAGCAGTTTTTGTTTGATTTTTAAGAAAAACGCATTATTTCTTAAAAATAACGTTTTTTTTTGTATAATTTTAAAATTAATCGTCCGAAAAATTTTAAAACGGCATTTCTAATTAGATTTTATAAAAATAAAATAATTTAAACAAAATTTACGCTTTTTTATGAAGAAATAAAAAAGTTACATCAGTTTTTGATTGATTTTTAAGAAAAACCCATTATTTCTAAAAAATAACGTTTTTTTGGTATAATTTTAAAATTAATCATCCGAAACATTTTAAAACGACATTTCTAATTAGATTTCATGAAAATAAAATTATTTAAACAAAATTTACATTGATTTATGAAGTAGTAAAAAAGTTTCTGCAGTTATTGTGTGATTTTTAAGAAAAACGTATTTTTTGTATAATTTGAAAAATTAATCGTCCGAAAAATTTTAAAACGACATTTCTAATTAGATTTCATGAAAATAAAATAATTTAAACAAAATTTACATAATTTTATGAAGAAATAAAGGTTTCTGCAGTTTTTGTGTGATTTTTAAGGAAAACGTTTTTTTTTGTATAATTTTAAAGTTAATCGTCCGAAAAATTTTAAAACAACATTTCTAATTAGATTTCATAAAAATAAAATTATTTAAACAAAATTTACTCTTTTTTATGAAGAAATAAAAAAGTTACAGCAGTTTTTGTTTGATTTTTAAGAAAAACGCATTATTTCTTATAAATAACGTTTCTTTTTGTATAATTTTAAAATAATTCGTCCGTAAAATTTTAAAACGACATTTCTAATTGGATTTCATGAAAATAAAATTATTTAAACAAAATTTACATTTTTTTAAAAAGAAATAAAAAAGTTACAGCAGTTTTTGTTTGATTTTTAAGAAAAACGCATTATTTCTTAAAAATAACGTTTATTTTTGTATAATTTTAAAATTAAACGTTCAAAAAATTCTAAAACGACATTTCTAATTAGATTTCATGAAAATAAAATCATTTAAACAAAATTTACATTTTTTTATGAAGAAATAAAAAAGTTACAGCAGTTTTGGTTTGATTTTTAAGAAAAACGTATTATTTCTTAAAAATAACGTTTTTTTTGTAAAATTTTAAAATTAATCGTCCAAAAAATTTTAAAACGTCATTTCTAATTAGATTTCATGAAAATAAATTTATTTAATCAAAATTTACATTGTTTTATGAAGAAATAAAAAAGTATCTGCAGTTTTTGTGTGATTTTTAAGAAAAACGTTTTTTTTGTATAATTTTAAAATTAATCGTCCGAAAAATTTTAAAACGACATTTCTAATTAGATTTTATGAAAATAAAATTATTTAAACAAAATTTACATATTTTTATGAAGAAATAAAAAAGTTACAGCAGTTTTTGTTTGATTTTTAAGAAAAACGCATTATTTATTAAAAATAACGTTTTTTTTTGTATTATTTTAAAATTAATCGTCCGAAAAATTTTAAAACGGCATTTCTAATTAGATTTTATAAAAATAAAATAATTTAAACAAAATTTACGTTTTTTTATGAAGAAATAAAAAAGTTACAGCAGTTTTTGTTTGATTTTTAATAAAAACGTATTATTTCTTAAAAATAACGTTTTTTTTGTAAAATTTTTAAATTAATCGTCCGAAAAATTTTAAAATGACATTTCTAATTAGATTTCATGAAAATAAAATTATTTAAACAAAATTTACATTGTTTTATGAAGAAATAAAAAAGTTTTTGCAGTTTTTGTTTGATTTTTAAGAAAAACGCATTTCTTCTTAAAAATAACGTTTTTTTTTGTATAATTTTAAAATTATTCGTCCAAAAATATTTAAAACGACATTTCTAATTAGATTTTATGAAAATAAAATTATTTAAACAAAATTTACATTTTTTTATAAAGAAATAAAAAAGTTACAGCAGTTTTTGTTTGATTTTTAAGAAAAATGCATTATTTCTAAAAAATAACGTTTTTTTTGTATTATTTTAAAATTAATGGTCCAAAAAATTTTAAAACGGCATTTCTAATTAGATTTTATTAAAATAAAATAATTTTAACAAAATTTACATTTTTTTATAAAGAAATAGAAAAGTTTCTGCAGTTTTTGTGTGATTTTTAAGAAAAACGTTTTTTTGTATAATTTTAAAAATAATCGTCCAAAAAATTTTAAAACGACATTTCTAATTAGATTTCATAAAAATAAAATTATTTAAAAATAATTTACATTGTTTTATGAAGAAATAAAAAAGTTTCTGCAGTTTTTGTGTGATTTTTAAGAAAAACGTTTTTTTTGTATAATTTTAAAATTAATCGTCCGAAAAATTTTAAAACGACATTTCTAATTAGATTTCATGAAAATAAAATTATTTAAACAAAATTTACATTTTTTTAAGAAGAAATAAAAAAGTTACAGCAGTTTTTGTTTGATTTTTTGAAAAACGCATTATTTCTTAAAAATAACGTTTTTTTTTTGTATAATTTTAAAATTAATCGTCCGAAAAATTTTTAAACGGCATTTCTAATTAGATTTTATGAAAATAAAATAATATAAATAAAATTTACATTTTTTTATAAAGAAATAAAAAAGTTACAGCAGTTTTTGTTTGATTTTTAAGAAAAACGCATTATTTCTTAAAAATAACGTTTATTTTTGTATAATTTTAAAATTAAACGTTCAAAAAATTCTAAAACGACATTTCTAATTAGATTTCATGAAAATAAAATCATTTAAACAAAATTTACATTTTTTTATGAAGAAATAAAAAAGTTACAGCAGTTTTGGTTTGATTTTTAAGAAAAACGTATTATTTCTTAAAAATAACGTTTTTTTTGTAAAATTTTAAAATTAATCGTCCAAAAAATTTTAAAACGTCATTTCTAATTAGATTTCATGAAAATAAATTTATTTAATCAAAATTTACATTGTTTTATGAAGAAATAAAAAAGTATCTGCAGTTTTTGTGTGATTTTTAAGAAAAACGTTTTTTTGTATAATTTTAAAATTAATCGTCCGAAAAATTTTAAAACGACATTTCTAATTAGATTTTATGAAAATAAAATTATTTAAACAAAATTTACATTTTTTTATGAAGAAATAAAAAAGTTACAGCAGTTTTTGTTTGATTTTTAAGAAAAACGCATTATTTATTAAAAATA
Source organism: Stenus bimaculatus (assembly GCA_963971135.1). Taxonomy (NCBI): domain Eukaryota; kingdom Metazoa; phylum Arthropoda; class Insecta; order Coleoptera; family Staphylinidae; genus Stenus; species Stenus bimaculatus. The sequence goes on along the minus strand of OZ020183.1, from coordinate 34,710,689 downwards.
ACGTTTTTTTTTGTATTATTTTAAAATTAATCGTCCGAAAAATTTTAAAACGGCATTTCTAATTAGAGTTTATAAAAATAAAATAATTTAAACAAAATTTACGTTTTTTTATGAAGAAATAAAAAAGTTACAGCAGTTTTTGTTTGATTTTTAATAAAAACGTATTATTTCTTAAAAATAACGTTTTTTTTGTAAAATTTTTAAATTAATCGTCCGAAAAATTTTAAAATGACATTTCTAATTAGATTTCATGAAAATAAAATTATTTAAACAAAATTTACATTGTTTTATGAAGAAATAAAAAAGTTTTTGCAGTTTTTGTTTGATTTTTAAGAAAAACGTTTTTTTGTATAATTTTAAAATTAATCGTCCGAAAAATTTTAAAACGACATTTCTAATTAGATTTTATGAAAATAAAATTATTTAAACAAAATTTACATTGTTTTATGAAGAAATAAAAAAGTTTCTGCAGTTTTTGTGGGATTCTTAAGAAAAACGTTTTTTTTGTATAATTTTAAAATTAATCGTCCGAAAAATTTTAAAACGGCATTTCTAATTAGATTTTATAAAAATAAAATAATTTAAACAAAATTTACGTTTTTTTATGAAGAAATAAAAAAGTTACAGCAGTTTTTGTTTGATTTTTAATAAAAACGTATTATTTCTTAAAAATAACGTTTTTTTTGTAAAATTTTTAAATTAATCGTCCGAAAAATTTTAAAACGGCATTTCTAATTAGATTTTATGAAAATAAAATTATTTAAACAAAATTTACATTTTTTTATGAAGAAATAAAAAAGTTACAGCAGTTTTTGTTTGATTTTTAAGAAAAACGCATTATTTCTAAAGAATAACGTTTTTTTTGTATTATTTTAAAATTAATCGTCCAAAAAATTTTAAAACTGCATTTTTAATTAGATTTTATTAAAATAAAATAACTTAAACAAAATTTACATTTTTTTATAAAGAAATAGAAAAGTTTCTGCAGTTTTTGTGTGATTTTTCAGAAAAACGTTTTTTTGTATAATTTTAAAATTAATCGTCCGAAAAATTTTAAAACGACATTTCTAATTAGATTTCATGCAAATAAAATTATTTAAACAAAATTCACATTTTTGTATGAAGAAATAAAAAAGTTACAGCAGTTTTTGTTTGATTTTTAAGAAAAACGCATTATTTCTTAAAAATAACGTTTATTTTTGTATAATTTTAAAATTAAACGTTCAAAAAATTCTAAAACGACATTTCTAATTAGACTTCATGAAAATAAAATCATTTAAACAAAATTTACATTTTTTTATGAAAAAATAAAAAAGTTACAGCAGTTTTGGTTTGATTTTTAAGAAAAACGTATTATTTCTTAAAAATAACGTTTTTTTTGTAAAATTTTAAAATTAATCGTCCAAAAAATTTTAAAACGTCATTTCTAATTAGATTTCATGAAAATAAATTTATTTAAACAAAATTTACATTGTTTTATGAAGAAATAAAAAAGTTTCTGCAGTTTTTGTGTGATTTTTAAGAAAAACGTTTTATTGTATAATTTTAAAATTAATCGTCCGAAAAATTTTAAAACGACATTTCTAATTAGATTTTATGAAAATAAAATTATTTAAACAAAATTTACATTTTTTTATGAAGAAATAAAAAAGTTACAGCAGTTTTTGTTTGATTTTTAAGAAAAACGCATTATTTATTAAAAATAACGTTTTTTTTTGTATAATTTTAAAATTAATCGTCCGAAAAATTTTAAAACGGCATTTCTAATTATATTTTATGAAAATAAAATAATTTAAACAAAATTTACGTTTTTTTATGAAGAAATAAAAAAGTTACAGCAGTTTTTGTTTGATTTTTAATAAAAACGTATTATTTCTTAAAAATAACGTTTTTTTTGTAAAATTTTAAAATTAATCGTCCAAAAAATTTTAAAATGACATTTCTAATTAGATTTCATGAAAATAAAATTATTTAAACAAAATTTACATTGTTTTATGAAGAAATAAAAAAGTTTTTGCAGTTTTTGTGGGTTTTTTAAGAAAAACGTTTTTTTTTGTATAATTTTAAAATTAATCGTCCGAAAAATTTTAAAACGACATTTCTAATTAGATTTCATGAAAATAAAATTATTTAAACAAAATTTACATTTTTTTATGAAAAAATAAAAAAGTTACAGCAGTTTTGGTTTGATTTTTAAGAAAAACGTATTATTTCTTAAAAATAACGTTTTTTTTGTAAAATTTTAAAATTAATCGTCCAAAAAATTTTAAAACGTCATTTCTAATTAGATTTCATGAAAATAAATTTATTTAAACAAAATTTACATTGTTTTATGAAGAAATAAAAAAGTTTCTGCAGTTTTTGTGTGATTTTTAAGAAAAACGTTTTATTGTATAATTTTAAAATTAATCGTCCGAAAAATTTTAAAACGGCATTTCTAATTAGATTTTATGAAAATAAAATTATTTAAACAAAATTTACATCTTTTTATAAAGAAAAAAAAAGTTACATCAGTTTTGGATTGATTTTTAAGAAAAACCCATTTTTTCTAAAAAATAACGTTTTTTTTGTATAATTTTAAAATTATTCGTCCGAAAAATATTTAAACGACATTTCTAATTAGATTTCATGAAAATAAAATTATTTAAACAAAATTTACATTTTTTTATGAAGAAATAAAAAAGTTACAGCAGTTTTTGTTTGATTTTTAAGAAAAACGCATTATTTCTTCAAAATAAAGTTTTTTTTGTATAATTTTAAAATTAATCGTCCAAAAAATTTTTAAACGGCATTTATAATTAGATTTTATGAAAATAAAATAATATAAATAAAATTTACATTTTTTTATAAAGAAATAAAAAAGTTACAGCAGTTTTTGTTTGATTTTTAAGAAAAAACGCATTATTTCTAAAAAATAAAGTTTTTTTTGTATAATTTTAAAATTAATTGTCCGAAAAATTTTAAAATGACATTTTTAATTAGATTTCATCAAAATAAAATTATTTAAACAAAATTTACATATTTTTATAAATAAATAAAAAAGTTACAGCAGTTTTTGTTTGATTTTTAATAAAAACGCATTATTTCTTAAAAATAACGTTTTTTTTGTAAAATTTTAAAATTAATCGTCCAAAAAATTTTAAAATGACATTTCTAATTAGATTTCATGAAAATAAAATTATTTAAACAAAATTTACATTGTTTTATGAAGAAATAAAAAAGTTTTTGCAGTTTTTGTGGGTTTTTTAAGAAAAACGTTTTTTTTGTATAATTTTAAAATTAATCGTCCGAAAAATTTTAAAACGACATTTCTAATTAGATTTCATGAAAATAAAATTATTTAAACAAAATTTACATTTTTTTATGAAGAAATAAAAAAGTTACAGCAGTTTTTGTTTGATTTTTAAGAAAGACGCATTATTTCTTAAAAATAACGTTTATTTGTATAATTTTAAAATTAATCATCCGAAAAATTTTAAAACGGCATTTCTAATTAGATTTTACGAAAATAAAATAATTTAAACAAAATTTACATCTTTTTATAAAGAAAAAAAAAGTTACAGCAGTTTTTGTTTGATTTTTAATAAAAACGCATTATTTCTTAAAAATAACGTTTTTTTTGTAAAATTTTAAAATTAATCGTCCGAAAAATATTAAAACGACATTTCTAATTAGATTTCATGAAAATAAAATTATTTAAACAAAATTTACATTTTTTTATGAAGAAATAAAAAAGTTACAGCAGTTTTTGTTTGATTTTTAAGAAAACCGCATTATTTCTAAAAAATAAAGTTTTTTTTTGTATAATTTTAAAATTAATCGTCCGATAAATTTTAAAACGACATTTCTAATTAGATTTCATCAAAATAATATTATTTAAACAAAATTTACATATTTTTATTAAGAAATAAAAAAGTTACAGCAGTTTTTGTTTGATTTTTAAGAAAAACGCATTATTTCTTCAAAATAAAGTTTTTTTTGTATAATTTTAAAATTAATCGTCCAAAAAATTTTTAAACGGCATTTATAATTAGATTTTATGAAAATAAAATAATATAAATAAAATTTACATTTTTTTATAAAGAAATAAAAAAGTTACAGCAGTTTTTGTTTGATTTTTAAGAAAAACGCATTACTTCTAAAAAATAAAGTTTTTTTTGTATAATTTTAAAATTAATTGTCCGTAAAATTTTAAAATGACATTTTTAATTAGATTTCATCAAAATAAAATTATTTAAACAAAATTTACATATTTTTATAAATAAATAAAAAAGTTACAGCAGTTTTTGTTTGATTTTTAATAAAAACGCATTATTTCTTAAAAATAACGTTTTTTTTGTAAAATTTTAAAATTAATCGTCCAAAAAATTTTAAAATGACATTTCTAATTAGATTTCATGAAAATAAAATTATTTAAACAAAATTTACATTGTTTTATGAAGAAATAAAAAAGTTTTTGCAGTTTTTGTGGGTTTTTTAAGAAAAACGTTTTTTTTGTATAATTTTAAAATTATTCGTCTGAAAAATTTTAAAACGACATTTCTAATTAGATTTCATGAAAATAAAATTATTTAAACAAAATTTACATTTTTTTATGAAGAAATAAAAAAGTTACAGCAGTTTTTGTTTGATTTTTAAGAAAGACGCATTATTTCTTAAAAATAACGTTTATTTGTATAATTTTAAAATTAATCATCCGAAAAATTTTAAAACGGCATTTCTAATTAGATTTTACGAAAATAAAATAATTTAAACAAAATTTACATCTTTTTATAAAGAAAAAAAAAGTTACAGCAGTTTTTGTTTGATTTTTAATAAAAACGCATTATTTCTTAAAAATAACGTTTTTTTTGTAAAATTTTAAAATTAATCGTCCGAAAAATATTAAAACGACATTTCTAATTAGATTTCATGAAAATAAAATTATTTGAACAAAATTTACATTTTTTTATGAAGAAATAAAAAAGTTACAGCAGTTTTTGTTTGATTTTTAAGAAAACCGCATTATTTCTAAAAAATAAAGTTTTTTTTTGTATAATTTTAAAATTAATCGTCCGATAAATTTTAAAACGACATTTATAATTAGATTTCATCAAAATAATATTATTTAAACAAAATTTACATATTTTTATTAAGAAATAAAAAAGTTACAGCAGTTTTTGTTTGATTTTTAAGAAAAACGCATTATTTCTTCAAAATAAAGTTTTTTTTGTATAATTTTAAAATTAATAGTCCAAAAAATTTTTAAACGGCATTTATAATTAGATTTTATGAAAATAAAATAATATAAATAAAATTTACATTTTTTTATAAAGAAATAAAAAAGTTACAGCAGTTTTTGTTTGATTTTTAAGAAAAACGCATTATTTCTAAAAAATAAAGTTTTTTTTGTATAATTTTAAAATTAATTGTCCGAAAAATTTTAAAATGACATTTTTAATTAGATTTCATCAAAATAAAATTATTTAAACAAAATTTACATATTTTTATATATAAATAAAAAAGTTACAGCAGTTTTTGTTTGATTTTTAAGAAAAACGCATTATTTCTTCAAAATAAATTTTTTTTTGTATAATTTTAAAATTAATCGTCCAAAAAATTTTAAAACAATATTTCTATTTAGATTTTATGAAAATAAAATAATTTAAACAAAATTTACATTTTTTTATAAAGACATAAAAAAGTTACAGCAGTTTTTGTTAGATTTTTAAGAAAAACGCATTATTTCTTAAAAGTAACGTTTTTTTTGTATAATTTTAAAAATAATCGTCCAAAAAATTTTAAAACGACATTGCCAATTAGATTTCATGAAAATAAAATTATTTAACAAAATTTACATTTTTTTATAAAGAAATAAAAAAGAAACAGCAGTTTTTGTTTGATTTTTAAGAAAAACGCATTATTTCTTTAAAATAACGTTTTTTTTGTATTATTTTAAAATTAAACGTCCAAAAAATTTTAAAACTGCATTTTTAATTAGATTTTATGAAAATAAAATAATTTAATCAAAATTTACATTTTTTTATAAAGAATTAAAAAAGGTACAGCAGTTTTTGTTTGATTTTTAAGAAAAACGCATTATTTCTAAAAAATAAGGTTTTTTGGTATAATTTTAAAATTAATCGTCCGAAAAATTTTAAAACGGCATTTTTAATTAGATTTTATGAAAATAAAATAATTTAAACAAAATTTACATCTTTTTATAAAGAAATAAAAAAGTTACAGCAGTTTTTGTTAGATTTTTAAGAAAAACGCATTATTTCTTAAAAATAAGGTTTTTTTTGTATAATTTTAAAATTAATCGTCCAAAAAATTTTAAAACGACATTTCTAATTAGATTTCATGAAAATAAAATAATTTAAACAAAATTTACATTGTTTAATGAAGAAATAAAAAAGTTTCTGCAGTTTTTGTGTGATTTTTAAGAAAAAAGTATTTTTTGTATAATTTTAAAATTAATCGTCCGAAAAATTTTAAAACGACATTTCTATATAGAATTCATGAAAATAAAATTATTTAAACAAAATTTACATTGTTTTATGAAGAAATAAAAAAGTTTCTGCAGTTTTTGTGTAATTTTTAAGAAAAACGTTTGTTTTGTATAATTTTAAAATTAATCGTCCGAAAAATTTTAAAACGACATTTCTAATTAGATTTCATGAAAATAAAATTATTTAACAAAATTTACATTTTTTTATGAAGAAATAAAAAAGTTACAGCAGTTTTTGTTTGATTTTTAAGAAAAACGCATTATTTCTTATAAATAACGTTTCTTTTTGTATAATTTTAAAATAATTCGTCCGAAAAATTTTAAAACGACATTTCTAATTGGATTTCATGAAAATAAAATTATTTAAACAAAATTTACATTTTTTTAAAAAGAAATAAAAAAGTTACAGCAGTTTTTGTTTGATTTTTAAGAAAAACGCATTATTTCTTAAAAATAACGTTTTTTTTGTATAATTTTAAAATTAATCGTCCAAAAATATTTAAAACGACATTTCTAATTAGATTTTATAAAAATAAAATTATTTAAACAAAATTTACATTTTTTTATAAAGAAATAAAAAAGTTACAGCAGTTTTTGTTTGATTTTTAAGAAAACCGAATTATTTCTAAAAAAATAAAGTTTTTTTTTGTATAATTTTAAAATTAATCGTCCGAAAAATTTTAAAACGACATTTCTAATTAGATTTCATCAAAATAATATTATTTAAACAAAATTTACATATTTTTATTAAGAAATAAAAAAGTTACAGCAGTTTTTGTTTGATTTTTAAGAAAAACGCTTTATTTCTTCAAAATAAAGTTTTTTTTGTATAATTTTAAAATTAATCGTCCAAAAAATTTTAAAACAATATTTCTAATTAGATTTCATGAAAATAAAATTATTTAAACAAAATTTACATTTTTTTATAAAGAAATAAAAAAGTTACAGCAGTTTTTGTTTGATTTTTAAGAAAAACGCATTATTACTTAAAAATAACGTTTTTTTTGTATAATTTTAAAATTAATCGTCCGAAAAATTTTTAAACGACATTTCTAATTAGATTTCATGAAAATAAAATTATTTAACAAAATTTACATTTTTTTATGAAGAAATAAAAAAGTTACAGCAGTTTTTGTTTGATTTTTAAGAAAAACGCATTATTTCTTATAAATAACGTTTCTTTTTGTATAATTTTAAAATAATTCGTCCAAAGAATTTTAAAACGACATTTCTAATTGGATTTCATGAAAATAAAATTATTTAAACAAAATTTACATTTTTTTAAAAAGAAATAAAAAAGTTACAGCAGTTTTTGTTTGATTTTTAAGAAAAGCGCATTATTTCTTAAAAATAACGTTTTTTTTTGTATAATTTTAAAATTAATCGTCCAAAAATATTTAAAACGACATTTCTAATTAGATTTTATGAAAATAAAATTATTTTAACAAAATTTACATTTTTTTATAAAGAAATAAAAAAGTTACAGCAGTTTTTGTTTGATTTTTAAGAAAACCGCATTATTTCTAAAAAATAAAGTTTGTTTTGTATAATTTTAAAATTAATCGTCCGAAAAATTTTAAAACGACATTTCTAATTAGATTTCATCAAAATAATATTATTTAAACAAAATTTACATATTTTTATAAAGAAATAAAAAAGTTACAGCAGTTTTTGTTTGATTTTTAAGAAAAACGCATTATTACTTAAAAATAACGTTTTTTTTGTATAATTTTAAAATTAATCGACCGAAAAATTTTAAAATGGCATTTCTAATTAGATTTTATGAAAATAAAATAATTTAAACAAAATTTACATTTTTTTATAAAGAAATAAAAAAGTTACAGCAGTTTTTGTTTGATTTTTAAGAAAAACGCATTATTTCTTTAAAATAACGTTTTTTTTGTATAATTTTAAAATTATACGTCCGAAAAATTTTAAAACGACATTTCTATATAGAATTCATGAAAATAAAATTATTTAAACAAAATTTACATTGTTTTATGAAGAAATAAAAAAGTTTCTGCAGTATTTGTGTAATTTTTAAGAAAAACGTTTGTTTTGTATAATTTTAAAATTAATCGTCCGAAAAATTTTAAAACGACATTTCTAATTAGATTTCAAGAAAATAAAATTATTTAAACAAAATTCACATTTTTTTATGAAGAAATTAAAAAGTTACAGCAGTTTTTGTTTGATTTTTAAGAAAAACGCATTATTTCTTAAAACTAACGTTTATTTTTGTATAATTTTAAAATTAAACGTTCAAAAAATTCTAAAACGACATTTCTAATTAGATTTCATGAAAATAAAATCATTTAAACAAAATTTACATTTTTTTATGAAGAAATAAAAAAGTTACAGCAGTTTTGGTTTGATTTTTAAGAAAAACGTATTATTTCTTTAAAATAACGTTTTTTTTTGTAAAATTTTAAAATTAATCGTCCAAAAAATTTTAAAACGTCATTTCTAATTAGATTTCATGAAAATAAATTTATTTAAACAAAATTTACATTGTTTTATGAAGAAATAAAAAAGTTTCAGCAGTTTTTGTGTGATTTTTAAGAAAAACGTTTTTTTGTATAATTTTAAAATTAATCGTCCGAAAAATTTTAAAACGACATTTCTAATTAGATTTTATGAAAATAAAATTATTTAAACAAAATTTACATTTTTTTATAAAGAAATAAAAAAGTTACAGCAGTTTTTGTTTGATTTTTAAGAAAAACGCATTATTTCTTAAAAATAACGTTTTTTTTTGTATAATTTTAAAATTAATCGTCCAAAAATATTTAAAACGACATTTCTAATTAGATTTTATGAAAATAAAATTATTTAAACAAAATTTACATTTTTTTATTAAGAAATAAAAAAGTTACAGCAGTTTTTGTTTGATTTTTAAGAAAAACGCTTTATTTCTTCAAAATAAAGTTTTTTTTGTATAATTTTAAAATTAATCGTCCAAAAAATTTTAAAACAATATTTCTAATTAGATTTCATGAAAATAAAATTATTTAAACAAAATTTACATTTTTTTATAAAGAAATAAAAAAGTTACAGCAGTTTTTGTTTGATTTTTAAGAAAAACGCATTATTTCTTCAAAATAAAGTTTTTTTTGTATAATTTTAAAATTAATCGTCCAAAAAATTTTAAAACAATATTTCTAATTAGATTTCATGAAAATAAAATTATTTAAACAAAATTTACATTTTTTTATAAAGAAATAAAAAAGTTACAGCAGTTTTTGTTTGATTTTTAAGAAAAACGCATTATTACTTAAAAATAACGTTTTTTTTGTATAATTTTAAAATTAATCGTCCGAAAAATTTTAAAACGACATTTCTAATTAGATTTCATGAAAATAAAATTATTTAACAAAATTTACATTTTTTTATGAAGAAATAAAAAAGTTACAGCAGTTTTTGTTTGATTTTTAAGAAAAACGCATTATTTCTTATAAATAACGTTTCTTTTTGTATAATTTTAAAATAATTCGTCCAAAAAATTTTAAAACGACATTTCTAATTGGATTTCATGAAAATAAAATTATTTAAACAAAATTTACATTTTTTTAAAAAGAAATAAAAAAGTTACAGCAGTTTTTGTTTGATTTTTAAGAAAAGCGCATTATTTCTTAAAAATAACGTTTTTTTTTGTATAATTTTAAAATTAATCGTCCAAAAATATTTAAAACGACATTTCTAATTAGATTTTATGAAAATAAAATTATTTAAACAAAATTTACATTTTTTTATAAAGAAATAAAAAAGTTACAGCATTTTTTGTTTGATTTTTAAGAAAACCGCATTATTTCTAAAAATAAAGTTTTTTTTTGTATAATTTTAAAATTAATCGTCCGAAAAATTTTAAAACGACATTTCTAATTAGATTTCATCAAAATAATATTATTTAAACAAAATTTACATATTTTTATTAAGAAATAAAAAAGTTACAGCAGTTTTTGTTTGATTTTTAAGAAAAACGCTTTATTTCTTCAAAATAAAGTTTTTTTTGTATAATTTTAAAATTAATTGTCCAAAAAATTTTAAAACAATATTTCTAATTAGATTTCATGAAAATAAAATTATTTAAACAAAATTTACATTTTTTTATAAAGAAATAAAAAAGTTACAGCAGTTTTTGTTTGATTTTTAAGAAAAACGCATTATTACTTAAAAATAACGTTTTTTTTGTATAATTTTAAAATTAATCGACCGAAAAATTTTAAAATGGCATTTCTAATTAGATTTTATGAAAATAAAATAATTTAAACAAAATTTACATTTTTTTATAAAGAAATAAAAAAGTTACAGCAGTTTTTGTTTGATTTTTAAGAAAAACGCATTATTTCTTTAAAATAACGTTTTTTTTGTATAATTTTAAAATTAATCGTCCGAAAAATTTTAAAACGACATTTCTAATTAGATTTCAAGAAAATAAAATTATTTAAACAAAATTCACATTTTTTTATGAAGAAATTAAAAAGTTACAGCAGTTTTTGTTTGATTTTTAAGAAAAACGCATTATTTCTTAAAACTAACGTTTATTTTTGTATAATTTTAAAATTAAACGTTCAAAAAATTCTAAAACGACATTTCTAATTAGATTTCATGAAAATAAAATCATTTAAACAAAATTTACATTTTTTTATGAAGAAATAAAAAAGTTACAGCAGTTTTGGTTTGATTTTTAAGAAAAACGTATTATTTCTTTAAAATAACGTTTTTTTTTGTAAAATTTTAAAATTAATCGTCCAAAAAATTTTAAAACGTCATTTCTAATTAGATTTCATGAAAATAAATTTATTTAAACAAAATTTACATTGTTTTATGAAGAAATAAAAAAGTTTCAGCAGTTTTTGTGTGATTTTTAAGAAAAACGTTTTTTTGTATAATTTTAAAATTAATCGTCCGAAAAATTTTAAAACGACATTTCTAATTAGATTTTATGAAAATAAAATTATTTAAACAAAATTTACATTTTTTTATGAAGAAATAATAAAGTTACAGCAGTTTTTTTTGATTTTTAAGAAAAACGCATTATCTATTAAAAATAACGTTTTTTTTTGTATAATTTTAAAATTAATCGTCCGAAAAATTTTAAAACGGCATTTCTAATTAGATTTTATGAAAATAAAATAATTTAAACAAAATTTACGTTTTTTTATGAAGAAATAAAAAAGTTACAGCAGATTTTGTTTGATTTTTAATAAAAACGTATTATTTCTTAAAAATAACGTTTTTTTTGTAAAAATTTAAAATTAATCGTCCAAAAAATTTTAAAATGACATTTTTAATTAGATTTCATGAAAATAAAATTATTTAAACAAAGTTTACATTGTTTTATGAAGAAATAAAAAAGTTACAGCAGTTTTTGTTTGATTTTTAAGAAAGACGCATTATTTCTTAAAAATAACGTTTATTTGTATAATTTTAAAATTAATCGTCCGAAAAATTTTAAAACGGCATTTATAATTAGATTTTACGAAAATAAAATAATTTAAACAAAATTTACATCTTTTTATAAAGAAAAAAAAAGTTACATCAGTTTTGGATTGATTTTTAAGAAAAACCCATTTTTTCTAAAAAATAACAATTTTTTTGTATAATTTTAAAATTATTCGTCCGAAAGATATTAAAACGACATTCCTAATTAGATTTCATGAAAATAAAATTATTTAATCAAAATTTACATTTTTTTATGAAGAAATAAAAAAGTTACAGCAGTTTTTGTTTGATTTTTAAGAAAGACGCATTATTTCTTAAAAATAACGTTTTTTTTTGTATAATTTTAAAATTAATCGTCCGAAAAATTTTAAAACGACATTTCTAATTAGATTTCATGAAAATAAAATTATTTAAACAAAATTTACATTTTTTTATGAAGAAATAAAAAAGTTACAGCAGTTTTTGTTTGATTTTTAAGAAAGACGCATTATTTCTTAAAAATAACGTTTATTTGTATAATTTTAAAATTAATCGTCCGAAAAATTTTAAAACGGCATTTATAATTAGATTTTACGAAAATAAAATAATTTAAACAAAATTTACATCTTTTTATAAAGAAAAAAAAAGTTACATCAGTTTTGGATTGATTTTTAAGAAAAACCCATTTTTTCTAAAAAATAACGATTTTTTTGTATAATTTTAAAGCTATTCGTCCGAAAAATATTAAAACGACATTCCTATTAGATTTCATGAAAATAAAATTATTTAAACAAAATTTACATTTTTTTATGAAGAAATAAAAAAGTTACAGCAGTTTGTGTGTGATTTTTAATAAAAACGTTTTTTTGTATAATTTAAAAATTAATCGTCCGAAAAATTTTAAAAAGACATTTCTAATTAGATTTTATGAAAATAAAATAATTTGAACAAAATTTACATCTTTTTATAAAGAAATAAGGAAGTTACAGCAGTTTTTGTTAGATTTTTAAGAAAAACGCATTATTTCTTAAAAGTAACGTTTTTTTTGTATAATTTTAAAAATAATCGTCCAAAAAATTTTAAAACGACATTTCTAATTAGATTTCAAGAAAATAAAATAATTTAAAAAAAATTTACATTGATTTATGTAGAAATAAAAATGTTTCTGCAGTTTTTGTGTGATTTTAAGAAAAACGTTTTTTTTTGTATAATTTTAAAATTAATCGTCCGAAAAATTTGAAAATGGCATTTCTAATTAGATTTTATGAAAATAAAATTATTTCAACAAAATTTACATTTTTTTATAAAGAAATAAAAAAGTTACAGCAGTTTTTGTTTGATTTTTAAGAAAAACGCATTATTTCTTAAAATTAACGTTTTTTTTTGTATAATTTTAAAATTAATCGTCCGAAAAATTTTAAAATGGCATTTCTAATTAGATTTTATGAAAATAAAATTATTTAAACAAAATTTACATTTTTTTATAAAGAAATAAAAAAGTTACAGCAGTTTTTGTTTGATTTTTAAGAAAACGCATTATTACTTAAAAGTAACGTTTTTTTTGTATAATTTTAAAAATAATCGTCCAAAAAATTTTAAAACGACATTTCTAATTAGATTTCATGAAAATAAAATTATTTAAACAAAATTTACATATTTTTATGAAGAAATAAAGAAGTCACAGCAGTTTTTGTTTGATTTTTAAGAAAAACGCATTATTTCTTAAAAACAACGTTTTTTTTTGTTTAATTTTAAAATTAATCGTCCGAAAAATTTTAAAACGGCATTTCTAATTAGATTTTATGAAAATAAAATAATTTAAACAAAATTTACATTTTTTTATAATGAAATGAAAAAGTTACAGCAGTTTTTGTTTGATTTTTAAGAAAAACGCATGATTTCTAAAAAATAACGTTTTTTTGGTATAATTTTTAAATTAATCGTCTGAAAAAATTTAAAACGACATTTCTAATTAGATTTCATGAAAATAAAATTATTTAACAAAATATACATTTTTTTATATAGAAATAAAAAAGAAACAGCAGTTTTTGTTTGATTTTTAAGAAAAAGGCTTTATTTCTTAAAAATAACGTTTTTTTTGTATAATTTTAAAATTAATATTTCGAAAAGTTTTAAAACGACATTTCTAATTAGATTTCATGAAAATAAAATTATTTAAACAAAATTTACATTTTTTTATGAAGAAATAAAAAAGTTACTGCAGTTTTTGTTTGATTTTTAAGAAAAACGCATGATTTCTAAAAAATAACGTTTTTTTGGTATAATTTTTAAATTAATCGTCCGAAAAAATTTAAAACGACATTTCTAATTAGATTTCATGAAAATAAAATTATTTAACAAAATTTACATTTTTTAATAAAGAAATAAAAAAGAAACAGCAGTTTTTGTTTGATTTTTAAGAAAAACGCATTATATCTTAAAAATATCGTTTTTTTTGTATAATTTTAAAATTAATCGTCTGAAAAATTTTAAAACGACATTTCTAATTAGATTTCATGAAAATTAAATTATTTAAACAAAATTTACATTTTTTTATGAAGAAATAAAAAAGTTACAGGAGTTTTTGTTTGATTTTTAAGAAAAACGCATTATTTCTTAAAAATAAAGTTTTTTTTGTATAATTTTAAAATTAATCGTCCGAAAAGTTTTAAAACGACATTTCTAATTAGACTTCATGAAAATAAAATTATTTAAACAAAATTTACATTGTTTTATGAAGAACTAAAAAGTTTCTGCAGTTTTTGTGCGATTTTTAAGAAAAACGTTTTTTTTTGTATAATTTTAAAATTAATCGTCCGAAAAATTTTAAAACAACATTTCTAATTGGATTTCATGAAAATAAAATAAATTAAACAAAATTTAAATTTTTTTATAAAGAAATAAAAAAGTTACAGCAGTTTTTGTGTGATTTCTAATAAAAACGTTTTTTTATATAATTTTATAATTAATCGTCCGAAAAATTTTTAAACGACATTTCTAATTAGATTTTATGAAAATAAAATAATTTAAATAAAATTTACATTTTTTTATAAAGAAATAAGAAAGTTACAGCAGTTTTTGTTAGATTTTTAAGAAAAACGCATTATTTCTTAAAAGTAACGTTTTGTATAATTTTAAAAATAATCGTCCAAAAAATTTTAAAACGACATTTCTAATTAGATTTTATGAAAATAAAATAATTTAAACAAAATTTACATATTATTATGAAGAAATAAAGAAGTCACAGCAGTTTTTGTTTGATTTTTAAGAAAAACGCATTATTTCTTAAAAATAACGTTTTTTTTTGTTTGATTTTAAAATTAATTGTCTGAAAAAATTTAAAACGACATTTCTAATTAGATTTCATGAAAATAAAATTATTTAACAAAATTTACATTTTTTTATAAAGAAATAAAAAAGAAACAGCAGTTTTTGTTTGATTTTTAAGAAAAACGCTTTATTTCTTAAAAATAACGTTTTTTTTGTATAATTTTAAAATTAATAGTCCGAAAAGTTTTAAAACGACATTTCTAATTAGACTTCATGAAAATAAAATTATTTAAACAAAATTTACATTGTTTTATGAAGAACTAAAAAGTTTCTGCAGTTTTTGTGCGATTTTTAAGAAAAACGTTTTTTTTTGTATAATTTTAAAATTAATCGTCCGAAAAATTTTAAAACAACATTTCTAATTGGATTTCATGAAAATAAAATAAATTAAACAAAATTTAAATTTTTTTATAAAGAAATAAAAAAGTTACAGCAGTTTTTGTGTGATTTCTAATAAAAACGTTTTTTTATATAATTTTATAATTAATCGTCCGAAAAATTTTTAAACGACATTTCTAATTAGATTTTATGAAAATAAAATAATTTAAATAAAATTTACATTTTTTTATAAAGAAATAAGAAAGTTACAGCAGTTTTTGTTAGATTTTTAAGAAAAACGCATTATTTCTTAAAAGTAACGTTTTTTTGTATAATTTTAAAAATAATCGTCCAAAAAATTTTAAAACGACATTTCTAATTAGATTTTATGAAAATAAAATAATTTAAACAAAATTTACATATTATTATGAAGAAATAAAGAAGTCACAGCAGTTTTTGTTTGATTTTTAAGAAAAACGCATTATTTCTTAAAAATAACGTTTTTTTTTGTTTAATTTTAAAATTAATTGTCTGAAAAAATTTAAAACGACATTTCTAATTAGATTTCATGAAAATAAAATTATTTAACAAAATTTACATTTTTTTATAAAGAAATAAAAAAGAAACAGCAGTTTTTGTTTGATTTTTAAGAAAAACGCTTTATTTCTTAAAAATAACGTTTTTTTGTATAATTTTAAAATTAATAGTCCGAAAAGTTTTAAAACGACATTTCTAATTAGATTTCATGAAAATAAAATTATTTAAACAAAATTTACATTTTTTTATGAAGAAATAAAAAAGTTACAGCTGTTTTTATTTGATTTTTAAGAAAAACGCATTATTTCTTAAAAATAAAGTTTTTTTTGTATAATTTTAAAATTATTCGTCCGAAAAGTTTTAAAACGACATTTCTAATTAGACTTCATGAAAATAAAATTATTTAAACAAAATTTACATTGTTTTATGAAGAACTAAAAAAGTTTCTGCAGTTTTTGTGTGATTTTTAAGAAAAACGCATTATTTCTTTAAAATATCGTTTTTTTTGTATAATTTTAAAATTAATCGTCCGAAAAATTTTAAAACAACATTTCTAATTGGATTTCATGAAAATAAAATAAATTAAACAAAATTTAAATTTTTTTATAAAGAAATAAAAAAGTTACAGCAGTTTTTGTGTGATTTTTAATAAAAACGTTTTTTTGTATAATTTTAAAATTATTCGTTCGAAAAATTTTTAAACGACATTTCTAATTAGATTTTATGAAAGTAAAATAATTTAAACAAAATTTACATTTTTTTATAAAGAAATGAAAAAGTTACAGCAGTTTTTGTTTGATTTTTAAGAAAAACGCATTATTTCTTTAAAATAACGTTTTTTTTGTATAATTTTAAAATTATTCGTCCGAAAAATTTTAAGACGACACTTCTAATTTGATTTCATGAAAATAAAATTATCTAACAAAATTTACAATTTTTTTATAAAGAAATAAAAAAGAAACAGCAGTTTTTGTTACATTTTTAAGAAAAACGCTTTATTTCTTAAAATAACGTTTTTTTTGTATAATTTTAAAATTAATAGTCCGAAAAGTTTTAAAACGACATTTCTAATTAGATTTCATGAAAATAAAATTATTTAAACAAAATTTACATTTTTGAAGAAATAAAAAAGTTACAGCAGTTTTTGTGTGATTTTTAATAAAATCGTTTTTTTGTATAATTTTAAAATTAATCGTCCGAAAAATTTTAAAATGGCATTTCTAATTAGATTGTATGAAAATAAAATAATTTAAACAAAATTTACATTTTTTTATAACGAAATAAAAAAGTTACACCAGTTTTTGTTTGATTTTTAAGAAAAACGCATTATTTCTTTAAAATAACGTTTTTTTTTGTATAATTTTAAAATTATTCGTCCGAAATATTTTAAGACGACACTTCTAATTTGATTTCATGAAAATAAAATTATCTAACAAAATTTACATTTTTTTATAAAGAAATAAAAAAGAAACAGCAGTTTTTGTTACATTTTTAAGAAAAACGCTTTATTTCTTAAAAATAACGTTTTTTTTGTATAATTTTAAAATTAATAGTCCGAAAAGTTTTAAAACGACATTTCTAATTAGATTTCATGAAAATAAAATTATTTTAACAAAATTTACATTTTTTTATGAATAAATAAAAAAGTTACAGCAGTTTTTGTTTGATTTTTATGAAAAACGCATTGTTTTTTAAAAATAACGTTTTTTTTTTGTATAATTTTAAAATTAAACGTCCAAAAAATTTTAAAACAGCATTTCTAATTAGATTTTATGAAAATAAAATAATTTAAACAAAATTTACATCTTTTTATAAAGAAATAAGAAAGTTACAGCAGTTTTTGTTAGATTTTTAAGAAAAACGCATTATTTCTTAAAAGTAACGTTTTTTTTGTATAATTTTAAAAATAATCGTCTAAAAAATTTTAAAACGACATTTCTAATTAGATATCAAGAAAATAAAATAATT
The DNA here is from genome assembly GCA_963971135.1 of Stenus bimaculatus. Taxonomy (NCBI): domain Eukaryota; kingdom Metazoa; phylum Arthropoda; class Insecta; order Coleoptera; family Staphylinidae; genus Stenus; species Stenus bimaculatus. Next base: position 34,692,622 of record OZ020183.1, on the reverse strand, counting down.
TAAAAAAAATTTACATTGATTTATGTAGAAATAAAAAAGTTTCTGCAGTTTTTGTGTGATTTTTAAGAAAAACGTTTTTTTTGTATAATTTTAAAATTAATCGTCCGAAAAATTTGAAAATGGCGTTTCCAATTAGATTTTATGAAAATTAAATTATTTCAACAAAATTTACATTTTTTTATAAAGAAATAAAAAAGTTACAGCAGTTTTTGTTTGATTTTTAAGAAAAACGCATTATTACTTAAAAATAACGTTTTTTTTTGTATAATTTTAAAATTAATCGTCCGAAAAATTTTAAAATGGCATTTCTAATTAGATTTTATGAAAATAAAATAATTTAAACAAAATTTACATTTTTTTATAAAGAAATAAAAAAGTTACAGCAGTTTTTGTTTGATTTTTAAAATAAAAGGCATTATTACTTAAAAATAACGTTTTTTATGTATAATTTTAAAATTAATCGTCCGAAAAATTTTAAAATGGCATTTCTAATTAGATTTTATGAAAATAAAATTATTTAAACAAAATTTACATTTTTTTATAAAGAAATAAAAAAGTTACAGCAGTTTTTGTTTGATTTTTAAAAAAAACGCATTATTACTTAAAAATAACGTTTTTTTTGTATAATTTTAAAATTAATCGTCCGAAAAATTTTAAAATGGCATTTCTAATTAGATTTTATGAAAATAAAATAATTTCAACAAAATTTACATTTTTTTATAAAGAAATAAAAAAGTTACAGCAGTTTTTGTTTGATTTTTAAGAAAAACGCATTATTTCTTTAAAATAACGTTTTTTTTGTATAATTTTAAAATTATTCGTCCGAAAAATTTTAAGACGACATTTCTAATTAGATTTTATGAAAATAAAATAATTTAAACAAAATTTAAATTTTTTTATAAAGAATTAAAAAAGTTACAGCAGTTTTAATTTGATTTTAAGAAAAACGCATTATTTCTAAAAAATAAGGTTTTTTTGGTATAATTTTAAAATTAATCGTCCGAAAAATTTTAAAACGGCATTTCTAATTAGATTTTATGAAAATAAAATAATTTAAATAAAATTTACATCTTTTTATAAAGAAATAAGAAAGTTACAGCAGTTTTTGTTAGATTTTTAAGAAAAACGCATTATTTCTTAAAAGTAACGTTTTTTTTGTATAATTTTAAAATTAATCGTCCGAAAAATTTTAAAACAACATTTCTAATTGGATTTCATGAAAATAAAATAAATTAAACAAAATTTAAATTTTTTTATAAAGAAATAAAAAAGTTACAGCAATTTTTGTGTGATTTTTAATAAAAACGTTTTTTTGTATAATTTTAAAATTATTCGTCCGAAAAATTTTTAAACGACATTTCTAATTAGATTTTATGAAAATAAAATAATTTAAACAAAATTTACATTTTTTTATAAAGAAATAAAAAAGTTACAGCCGTTTTTGTTTGATTTTTAAGAAAAACGCATTATTTCTTTAAAATATCGTTTTTTTTGTATAATTTTTAAATTATTCGTCCGAAAAATTTTAAGACGACACTTCTAATTTGATTTCATGAAAATAAAATTATTTTAACAAAATTTACATTTTTTTATAAAGAAATGAAAAAGTTACAGCAGTTTTTGTTTGATTTTTAAGAAAAACGCATGATTTCTAAAAGATAACGTTTTTTTGGTATAATTTTTAAATTATTCGTCTGAAAAAATTTAAAACGACATTTCTAATTAGATTTCATAAAAATAAAATTATTTAACAAAATTTACATTTTTTTATAAAGAAATAAAAAAGAAACAGCAGTTTTTGTTTGATTTTTAAGAAAATCGCTTTATTTCTTAAAAATAAGGTTTTTTTTGTATAATTTTAAAATAAATCGTCTGAAACATTTTAAAACGACATTTCTAATTAGATTTCATGAAAATAAAATTATTTAAACAAAATTTACATTTTTTTATGAAGAAATAAAAAAGTTACAGCAGTTTTTGTTTGATTTTTAAGAAAAACGCATTATTTCTTAAAAATAAAGTTTTTTTTGTATAATTTTAAAATTAATCGTCCGAAAAGTTTTAAAACGACATTTCTAATTAGATTTCATGAAAATAAAATTATTTAAACAAAATTTACATTGTTTTATGAAGAACTAAAAAAGTTTCTGCAGTTTTTGTGTGATTTTTAAGAAAAACGTTTTTTTTGTATAATTTTAAAATTAATCGTCCGAAAAATTTTAAAACGACTTTTCTAATTAGATTTCATGAAAATAAAATTATTTAAACAAAATTTAAATTTTTTTATAAAGAAATAAAAAAGTTACAGCAGTTTTTGTTTGATTTTTAAGAAAGACGCATTATTTCTTAAAAATAACGTTTTTTTTTGTATAATTTTAAAATTAATCGTCCGAAAAATTTTAAAATTACATTTCTATATAGAATTCATGAAAATAAAATTATTTAAACAAAATTAACATTGTTTTATGAAGAAATAAAAAAGTTTCTGCAGTTTTTGTGTGATTTTTAAGAAAATCGTTTTTTTTGTATAATTTTAAAATTAATCGTCCGAAAAATTTTAAAACGACATTTCTAATTAGATTTCATGAAAATAAAATTATTTAAACAAAATTTACATTTTTTTATGAAGAAATAAAAAAGTTACAGCAGTTTTTGTTAGATTTTTAAGAAAAAGGCATTATTTCTTAAAAATAACGTTTTTTTTTGTATAATTTTAAAATTAATCGTCCGAAAAATTTTAAAACGGCATTTCTAATTAGATTTTATAAAAATAAAATAATTTAATCAAAATTTACGTTTTTTTATGAAGAAATAAAAAAGTACAGCAGTTTTTGTTTGATTTTTAAGAAAAACGTATTATTTCTTAAAAATAACGTTTTTTTTGTAAAATTTTAAAATTAATCGTCCAAAAAATTTTAAAATGACATTTCTAATTAGATTTCATGAAAATAAAATTATTTAAACAAAATTTACGTTTTTTTATGAAGAAATAAAAAAGTTACTTCAGTTTTGTTTTGATTTTAAGAAAAACGCATTATTTCTTAAAAATAACGTTTTTTTTGTATTATTTTAAAATTAATCGTCCGAAAAATTTTAAAACGACATTTCTAATTAGATTTCATGAAAATAAAATTACTTAAACAAAATTTACATTTTTTTATGAAGAAATAAAAAAGTTACAGCAGTTTTTGTTTGATTTTTAAGAAAAAACGCATAATTTCTTAAAAATAAAGTTTTTTTTGTATAATTTTAAAATTAATCGTCCGAAAAGATTTAAAACGACATTTCTAATTAGATTTCATGAAAATAAAATTATTTAAACAAAATTTACATTGTTTTATGAAGAACTAAAAAAGTTTTTGCAGTTTTTGTGTGATTTTTAAGAAAAACGTTTTTTTTGTATAATTTTAAAATTAATCGTCCGAAAAATTTTAAAACGACATTTCTAATTAGATTTCATGAAAATAAAATTATTTAAACAAAATTTACATTTTTTTATAAAGAAATAAAAAAGTTACAGCAGTTTTTGTTTGATTTTTAAGAAAGACGCATTATTTCTTAAAAATAACGTTTTTTTTTTGTATAATTTTAAAATTAAACGTCCGAAAAATTTAAAAACGGCATTTCTAATTAGATTTTATGAAAATAAAATAATTTAAACAAAATTTACATTTTTTTAAAAAGAAATAAAAAAGTTACAGCAGTTTTTGCTTGATTTTTAAGAAAAACGCATTATTTCTTAAAAATAACGTTTTTTTTGTATAATTTTAAAAATAATCGTCCAAAAAATTTTAAAACGACATTTCTAATTAGATTTCATGAAAATAAAATTATTTAAACAAAATTTACATTGTTTTATGAAGAAATAAAAAAGTGTCTGCAGTTTTTGTGTGATTTTAAGAAAAACGTTTTTTTTTGTATAATTTTAAAATTAATCGTCTGAAAAATTTTAAAACGACATTTCTAATTAGATTTTATGAAAATAAAATAATTAAAACAAAAAATGTACATCTTTTTATAAAGAAATAAAAAAGTTACAGCAGTTTTTGTTTGATTTTTAAGATAAACGCATTATTTCTAAAAAATAACGTTTTTTTTTGTATAATTTTAAAAATAATCGTCCAAAAAATTTTAAAACGACATTTCTAATTAGAATTCATGAAAATAAAATTATTTAAACAAAATTTACATTTTTTTATGAAGAAATAAAAAGTTACAGCAGTTTTTGTTTGATTTTTAAGAAAAACGCATGATTTCTAAAAAATAACGCTTTTTTGGTATAATTTTTAAATTAATCGTCCGAAAAAATTTAAAACGACATTTGTAATTGGATTTCATGAAAATAAAATTATTTAAACAAAATTTACATTTTTTTATAAAGAAATAAAAAAGAAACAGCAGTTTTTGTTTGATTTTTAAGAAAAACGCATTATTTCTTAAAAATAACGTTTTTTTTTGTATAATTTTAAAATAAATCGTCTGAAAAATTTTAAAACGACATTTCTAATTAGATTTCATGAAAATAAAATTATTTAAACAAAATTTACGTTTTTTTATGAAGAAGTAAAAAAGTTACAGCAGTTTTTGTTTGATTTTTAAGAGAAACGCATTATTTCTTAAAAATAAAGTTTTTTTTGTATAATTTTAAAATTAATCGTCCGAAAAGTTTTAAAACGACATTTCTAATTAGATTTTATGAAAATAAAATTATTTAAACAAAATTTACCTTGTTTTATGAAGAACTAAATAAGTTTCTGCAGTTTTTGTGTGATTTTTAAGAAAAACGTTTTTTTTTTGTATAATTTTAAAATTAATCGTCGGAAAAATTTTAAAACAACATTTCTAATTGGATTTCATGAAAATAAAATAAATTAAATAAAATTTACATTTTTTTATAAAGAAATAAAAAAGTTACAGCAGTTTTTGTGTTATTTTTAATAAAAACGTTTCTTTGTATAATTTTAAAATTAATCGTCTGAAAAATTTTAAAACGACATTTCTAATTAGATTTCATGAAAATAAAATTATTTAAACAAAATTTACATTGTTTTATGAAGAAATAAAAAAGTTTCTGCAGTTTTTGTGTTATTTTTAATAAAAACGTTTCTTTGTATAATTTTAAAATTAATCGTCCGAAAAATTTTAAAACGACATTTCTAATTAGATTTCATGAAAATAAAATTATTTAAACAAAATTTACATTTTTTTAAAAAGAAATAAAAAAGTTACAGCAGTTTTTGCTTGATTTTTAAGAAAAACGCATTATTTCTTAAAAATAACGTTTTTTTTTGTATAATTTTAAAAATATTCGTCCAAAAAATTTTAAAACGACATTTATAATTGGATTTCATGAAAATAAAATTATTTAAACAAAATTTACATTGTTTTATGATGAAATAAAAAAGTTTCTGCAGTTTTTGTGTGATTTTTAAGAAAAACGTTTTTTTTGTATAATTTTAAAATTAATCGTCTGGAAAATTTTAAAACGACATTTCTAATTAGATTTTATGAAAATAAAATAATTTAAACAAAATTTACATCTTTTTATAAAGAAATAAAAAAGTTACAGCAGTTTTTGTTTGATTTTTAAGATAAACGCATTATTTCTAAAAAATAACGTTTTTTTGGTATATTTTTAAAATTAATCGTCCGAAAAATTTTAAAACAGCATTTCTAATTAGATTTCATGAAAATAAAATTATTTAAACAAAATTTACATTGTTTTATGAAGAAATACAAAAGTTTCTGCAGTTTTTGTGTGATTTTTAGGAAAAACGTTTTTTTATGTATAATTTTAAAATTAATCGTCCGAAAAATTTTAAAACGATATTTCTAATTAGAATTCATGAAAATAAAATTATTTAATCAAAATTTACATTTTCTTATGAAGAAATAAAAAAATTACAGCAGTTTTTGTTTGATTTTTAAGAAAAACGCATTATTTCTTAAAAATAACGTTTTTTTTGTATAATTTTAAAATTAACTTTAAGTACCATATTGATAAAACTAATTGGAACTTTATAAAATCGAACAATGTTAATGTAGCATATGATGCTTTCATTGAACATTTAATCTATTACTTGAATCTGACCTGTCCTGTAGTAGAGAAAAGAGTCATGGAAGAAAATGAGTACAAACCCTGGATAACCCAACAAATCCGTATCTCAAGTGCTAAACTCAAACAATTATTTAATGAAGTCAAGTTTAATAGTGATGCTATTAAACTTCAGACTTACAAAGTCGAGAGAAAGGTGCACAGAAAATTAATACAGAATACAAAAATAGAATATAATAACCGAAGAATTCAAGAGGCGAAAAACAGAAACAGTGAAATATGGAAAATAGTAAATAACGAGTTGGGCAAAACTATTAAAAGTAATAAAAAAATTATATTGAATGTTGAAAGCAAAACTCTCGAAGCTGATGTAGATGTTGCAAACGAATTTGCTTCTCAATTCGCATATAGCGCCGAACGAATACGTAATACTACCTTTAAGGATACCACAAATACTGGTACTTGTCAGGGAATGCAAAATAACTCATTTGTTATGGATGACATTACTGAGGAAGACATTACATCTGCAATTAAAAAACTTAAACTAAAAAGTTCTTCTGGACCCGACGACATATCCGTTACAGTAATCCGAAGCATTCAAAGTGGGTTAACCGAACCTCTAGTGTATTTAATGAATTTGTTTATCGACCGTGGACAATATCCCAATAGTTTAAAGGTATCGCGTGTTTGCCCGGTGTTCAAAAAAGGTGACAAAAGTGACCCAAATAACTATAGACCCATCTCTGTGTCTAGTATAATCTCCAAATTGTTCGAGTACATCATGTGTGAAAAAATCACCAACTTTTTTGAGAAGTTCGAAATTTTTAGTGAGTGTCAACATGGCTTCAGAAAACAAAGATCGACTGAAACTGCAACATCGAAGTTTCTCACTTATGTTAATGATAAGCTAGATAATAATAATTATGTCGCAGCTATATTCTATGATCTCTCCAAAGCATTCGATATGGTTGATGGAGAGATTTTAGGTAGCAAATTACACGCCATGGGTATACGTGGCAAGTATCTCGATGTACTCTTGTCTTTTATTAGAGACAGAAAATTATTTGTAAAAGTGGATGAACGAACGTCTGATATGTACAATATTGATTTAGGTGTAGGGCAAGGAACTGCTTTAGGGCCGTTATATTTTTTGTGCTATATAAATGACTTAACAAATTACATAAAAGATGGTTATTTAGTCAATTTTGCGGATGATTCATCCATTGCATTATTTGCGCCAACCGTACAAGAATTGCAGCTAAAGGTTGATAAATGTAACATTGAGGTTAAAACTTGGTGTGATAAAAACAAACTTATTTTAAACGAAAACAAGACAGTTATTATACAATTCTACAAGAATAAGAAACCAGAATTGCTTAATTTTGAGAAAAACGATACAAAATTCCTCGGAATCTATATTGATTCTAGGTTATCATGGCTTAATCATTTAGATCACGTTGCGTCCAAGCTAAATTCCTGCTATTTTGCTATTTTAAATTTAAAAAAATCATTGTCAACAAAGTGTTTACTTGATGTATATTACAGCTTGGCATATTCACATATGTCCTATAATGTCATGATATGGGGTCAATGTACGAACAATATTCGAATTTTCATTGCGCAAAAGAAAATTATTAGGTTGATTTATAATCTTAACAAATACTCAACATGTAAAAATGCTTTTATTGTTAACAACATCTTAACATTTGTATCTATTTACATTTATAAATGTGCTATATATTGTTTTTCAAATTTTAATACTTTTCAAAAGAATGCCGATGTGCATAATTATTTAACTAGGAACAGGCTTGATTTAACTGTGCCTAAACATAAATCCACACTTTATGAAAAATCGCCTACATTTGCGGCGATCAAAATCTTTAATAACTTGCCGAATAACATAAAAATGTGCAATAATATTATTCAGTTTAAGACAAATCTTAAATCATTCCTTCTCGCAAAGGGTTATTATTGCCTATCTGAATTTTATAATAACGATTGATGCTAATCTTAATGTGTTTTATCTTATACATGTATTTTTTTTTTTATATGTTTTGGTTTTATGTATGTATTTTGACTTGACTTATATCATGTACTTGTGATCTTTTGGTTTAATAAATTATTATTATTATTATTATTATTATTTGTGTGATTTTTAAGAAAAACGTTTTTTTTTTGTATAATTTTAAAATTAATCGTCCGAAAAATTATAAAACGACATTTCTAATTAGATTTCATAAAAATAAAATTATTTAAACAAAATTTACATTTTTTATGAAGAAATAAAAAAGTTACATCAGTTTTTGTTTGATATTTAAGAAAAACGCATTATTTATTAAAAATAATGTTTTTTTTAAATAATTTTAAAATTAATCGTCCAAAAAATTTTAAAACGACATTTCTAATTAGATTTTATGAAAATAAAATAATTTAAACAAAATTTACGGTTTTATATGAAGAAATAAAAAAGGTGCAGCAGTTTTTGTTTGATTTTTAAGAAAAACGTATTATTTCTTAAAAATAACGTTTTTTTTGTAAAATTTTAAAATTAATCGTCCAAAAAATTTTAAAATGACATTTCTAATTAGATTTCATGAAAATAAAATTATTTAAACAAAATTTACATTGTTTTATGGAGAAATAAAAAAGTTTCTGCAGTTTTTGTGGGATTTTTAAGAAAAACGTTTTTTTTTTTATATAATTTTAAAATTATTCGTCCGAAAAATTATAAAACGACATTTCTAATTAGATTTTATGAAAATAAAATAATTTAAACAAAATTTACATTTTTTTATAAAGAAATAAAAAAGTTACAGCCGTTTTTGTTTGATTTTTAAGAAAAACGCATTATTTCTTTAAAATATCGTTTTTTTTGTATAATTTTTAAATTATTCGTCCGAAAAATTTTAAGACGACACTTCTAATTTGATTTCATGAAAATAAAATTATTTTAACAAAATTTACATTTTTTTATAAAGAAATGAAAAAGTTACAGCAGTTTTTGTTTGATTTTTAAGAAAAACGCATGATTTCTAAAAGATAACGTTTTTTTGGTATAATTTTTAAATTATTCGTCTGAAAAAATTTAAAACGACATTTCTAATTAGATTTCATGAAAATAAAATTATTTAACAAAATTTACATTTTTTTATAAAGAAATAAAAAAGAAACAGCAGTTCTTGTTTGATTTTTAAGAAAAACGCTTTATTTCTTAAAAATAAGGTTTTTTTTGTATAATTTTAAAATAAATCGTCTGAAACATTCTAAAACGACATTTCTAATTAGATTTCATGAAAATAAAATTATTTAAACAAAATTTACATTTTTTTATGAAGAAATAAAAAAGTTACAGCAGTTTTTGTTTGATTTTTAAGAAAAACGCATTATTTCTTAAAAATAAAGTTTTTTTTGTATAATTTTAAAATTATACGTCCGAAAAATTTTAAAACGACATTTCTATATAGAATTCATGAAAATAAAATTATTTAAACAAAATTTACATTGTTTTATGAAGAAATAAAAAAGTTTCTGCAGTTTTTGTGTAATTTTTAAGAAAAACGTTTGTTTTGTATAATTTTAAAATTAATCGTCCGAAAAATTTTTAAACGACATTTCTAATTAGATTTCATGAAAATAAAATTATTTAACAAAATTTACATTTTTTTATGAAGAAATAAAAAAGTTACAGCAGTTTTTGTTTGATTTTTAAGAAAGACGCATTATTTCTTAAAAATAACGTTTTATTTTGTATAATTTTAAAATTAATCGTCCGAAAAATTTTAAAATTACATTTCTATATAGAATTCATGAAAATAAAATTATTTAAACAAAATTTACATTGTTTTATGAAGAAATAAAAAAGTTTCTGCAGTTTTTGTGTGATTTTTAAGAAAAACGTTTTTTTGTATAATTTTAAAATTAATCGCCCGAAAAATTTTAAAACGACATTTCTAATTAGATTTTATGAAAATAAAATTATTTAAACAAAATTTACATTTTTTTATGAAGAAATAAAAAAGTTACAGCAGTTTTTGTTTGATTTTTAAGAAAAACGCATTATTTCTTAAAAATAACGTTTTTTTTTGTATAATTTTAAAATTAATCGTCCGAAAAATTTTAAAACGGCATTTCTAATTAGATTTTATAAAAATAAAATAATTTAAACAAAATTTACGCTTTTTTATGAAGAAATAAAAAAGTTACAGCAGTTTTGGTTTGATTTTTAAGAAAAACGCATTATTTCTTAAAAATAACGTTTTTTTTTGTATAATTTTAAAATTAATCGTCCGAAAAATTTTAAAATGGCATTTCTAATTAGATTTTATGAAAATAAAATTATTTAAACAAAATTTACATTTTTTTATAAAGAAATAAAAAAGTTACAGCAGTTTTTGTTTGATTTTTAAGAAAAACGCATTATTACTTAAAAGTAACGTTTTTTTTGTATAATTTTAAAAATAATCGTCCAAAAAATTTTAAAACGACATTTCTAATTAGATTTCATGAAAATAAAATTATTTAAACAAAATTTACATATTTTTATGAAGAAATAAAGAAGTCACAGCAGTTTTTGTTTGATTTTTAAGAAAAACGCATTATTTTTTAAAAACAACGTTTTTTTTTGTTTAATTTTAAAATTAATCGTCCGAAAAATTTTAAAACAGCATTTCTAATTAGATTTTATGAAAATAAAATAATTTAAACAAAATTTACATTTTTTTATAAAGAAATAAAAAAGTTACAGCAGTTTTTGTTTGATTTTTAAGAAAAACGCATTATTTCTTTAAAATAACGTTTTTTTTGTATAATTTTAAAATTATACGTCCGAAAAATTTTAAGACGACACTTCTAATTTGATTTCATGAAAATAAAATTATTTTAACAAAATTCACATTTTTTTATGAAGAAATAAAAAAGTTACAGCAGTTTTTGTGTGATTTTTAAGAAAAACGCATTATTTCTTTAAAATAACGTTTTTTTTGTATAATTTTAAAATTATACGTCCGAAAAATTTTAAAACGACATTTCTATATAGAATTCATGAAAATAAAATTATTTAAACAAAATTTACATTGTTTTATGAAGAAATAAAAAAGTTTCTGCAGTTTTTGTGTAATTTTTAAGAAAAACGTTTGTTTTGTATAATTTTAAAATTAATCGTCCGAAAAATTTTTAAACGACATTTCTAATTAGATTTCATGAAAATAAAATTATTTAACAAAATTTACATTTTTTTATGAAGAAATAAAAAAGTTACAGCAGTTTTTGTTTGATTTTTAAGAAAAACGCATTATTTCTTATAAATAACGTTTCTTTTTGTATAATTTTAAAATAATTCGTCCGAAAAATTTTAAAACGACATTTCTTATTGGATTTCATGAAAATAAAATTATTTAAACAAAATTTACATTTTTTTAAAAAGAAATAAAAAAGTTACAGCAGTTTTTGTTTGATTTTTAAGAAAAACGCATTATTTCTTAAAAATAACGTTTTTTTTTGTATAATTTTAAAATTAATCGTCCAAAAATATTTAAAACGACATTTCTAATTAGATTTTATGAAAATAAAATTATTTAAACAAAATTTACATTTTTTTATAAAGAAATAAAAAAGTTACAGCAGTTTTTGTTTGATTTTTAAGAAAACCGAATTATTTCTAAAAAAATAAAGTTTTTTTTTGTATAATTTTAAAATTAATCGTCCGAAAAATTTTAAAACGACATTTCTAATTAGATTTCATCAAAATAATATTATTTAAACAAAATTTACATATTTTTATTAAGAAATAAAAAAGTTACAGCAGTTTTTGTTTGATTTTTAAGAAAAACGCTTTATTTCTTCAAAATAAAGTTTTTTTTGTATAATTTTAAAATTAATCGTCCAAAAAATTTTAAAACAATATTTCTAATTAGATTTCATGAAAATAAAATTATTTAAACAAAATTTACATTTTTTTATAAAGAAATAAAAAAGTTACAGCAGTTTTTGTTTGATTTTTAAGAAAAACGCATTATTACTTAAAAATAACGTTTTTTTTGTATAATTTTAAAATTAATCGTCCGAAAAATTTTAAAACGACATTTCTAATTAGATTTCATGAAAATAAAATTATTTAACAAAATTTACATTTTTTTATGAAGAAATAAAAAAGTTACAGCAGTTTTTGTTTGATTTTTAAGAAAAACGCATTATTTCTTATAAATAACGTTTCTTTTTGTATAATTTTAAAATAATTCGTCCAAAAAATTTTAAAAAGACATTTCTAATTGGATTTCATGAAAATAAAATTATTTAAACAAAATTTACATTTTTTTAAAAAGAAATAAAAAAGTTACAGCAGTTTTTGTTTGATTTTTAAGAAAAGCGCATTATTTCTTAAAAATAACGTTTTTTTTTGTATAATTTTAAAATTAATCGTCCAAAAATATTTAAAACGACATTTCTAATTAGATTTTATGAAAATAAAATTATTTAAACAAAATTTACATTTTTTTATAAAGAAATAAAAAAGTTACAGCAGTTTTTGTTTGATTTTTAAGAAAACCGCATTATTTCTAAAAAATAAAGTTTTTTTTTGTATAATTTTAAAATTAATCGTCCGAAAAATTTTAAAACGACATTTCTAATTAGATTTCATCAAAATAATATTATTTAAACAAAATTTACATATTTTTTTTAAGAAATAAAAAAGTTACAGCAGTTTTTGTTTGATTTTTAAGAAAAACGCTTTATTTCTTCAAAATAAAGTTTTTTTTGTATAATTTTAAAATTAATCGTCCAAAAAATTTTAAAACAATATTTCTAATTAGATTTCATGAAAATAAAATTATTTAAACAAAATTTACATTTTTTTATAAAGAAATAAAAAAGTTACAGCAGTTTTTGTTTGATTTTTAAGAAAAACGCATTATTACTTAAAAATAACGTTTTTTTTGTATAATTTTAAAATTAATCGACCGAAAAATTTCAAAATGGCATTTCTAATTAGATTTTATGAAAATAAAATAATTTAAACAAAATTTACATTTTTTTATAAAGAAATAAAAAAGTTACAGCAGTTTTTGTTTGATTTTTAAGAAAAACGCATTATTTCTTTAAAATAACGTTTTTTTTGTATAATTTTAAAATTATACGTCCGAAAAATTTTAAGACGACACTTCTAATTTGATTTCATGAAAATAAAATTATTTTAACAAAATTCACATTTTTTTATGAAGAAATAAAAAAGTTACAGCAGTTTTTGTGTGATTTTTAAGAAAAACGTTTTTTTTGTATAATTTTAAAATTAATCGTCCGAAAAATTTTAAAACGACATTTCTAATTAGATTTCATGAAAATAAAATTATTTAAACAAAATTCACATTTTTTTATGAAGAAATAAAAAAGTTACAGCAGTTTTTGTTTGATTTTTAAGAAAAACGCATTATTTCTTAAAACTAACGTTTATTTTTGTATAATTTTAAAATTAAACGTTCAAAAAATTCTAAAACGACATTTCTAATTAGATTTCATGAAAATAAAATCATTTAAACAAAATTTACATTTTTTTATGAAGAAATAAAAAAGTTACAGCAGTTTTGGTTTGATTTTTAAGAAAAACGTAATATTTCTATAAAATAACGTTTTTTTTTGTAAAATTTTAAAATTAATCGTCCAAAAAATTTTAAAACGTCATTTCTAATTAGATTTCATGAAAATAAATTTATTTAAACAAAATTTACATTGTTTTATGAAGAAATAAAAAAGTTTCAGCAGTTTTTGTGTGATTTTTAAGAAAAACGTTTTTTTGTATAATTTTAAAATTAATCGTCCGAAAAAATTTAAAACGGCATTTCTAATTAGATTTTATGAAAATAAAATAATTTAAACAAAATTTACGTTTTTTTATGAAGAAATAAAAAAGTTACAGCAGATTTTGTTTGATTTTTAATAAAAACGTATTATTTCTTAAAAATAACGTTTTTTTTGTAAAATTTTAAAATTAATCGTCCAAAAAATTTTAAAATGACATTTCTAATTAGATTTCATGAAAATAAAATTATTTAAACAAAGTTTACATTGTTTTATGAAGAAATAAAAAAGTTACAGCAGTTTTTGTTTGATTTTTAAGAAAGACGCATTATTTCTTAAAAATAACGTTTATTTGTATAATTTTAAAATTAATCGTCCGAAAAATTTTAAAACGGCATTTATAATTAGATTTTACGAAAATAAAATAATTTAAACAAAATTTACATCTTTTTATAAAGAAAAAAAAAGTTACATCAGTTTTGGATTGATTTTTAAGAAAAACCCATTTTTTCTAAAAAATAACGATTTTTTTGTATAATTTTAAAATTATTCGTCCGAAAAATATTAAAACGACATTCCTAATTAGATTTCATGAAAATAAAATTATTTAAACAAAATTTACATTTTTTTATGAAGAAATAAAAAAGTTACAGCAGTTTGTGTGTGATTTTTAATAAAAACGTTTTTTTGTATAATTTAAAAATTAATCGTCCGAAAAATTTTAAAAAGACATTTCTAATTAGATTTTATGAAAATAAAATAATTTGAACAAAATTTACATCTTTTTATAAAGAAATAAGGAAGTTACAGCAGTTTTTGTTAGATTTTTAAGAAAAACGCATTATTTCTTAAAAGTAACGTTTTTTTTGTATAATTTTAAAAATAATCGTCCAAAAAATTTTAAAACGACATTTCTAATTAGATTTCAAGAAAATAAAATAATTTAAAAAAAATTTACATTGATTTATGTAGAAATAAAAATGTTTCTGCAGTTTTTGTGTGATTTTTAAGAAAAACGTTTTTTTTGTATAATTTTAAAATTAATCGTCCGAAAAATTTGAAAATGGCATTTCTAATTAGATTTTATGAAAATAAAATTATTTCAACAAAATTTACATTTTTTTATAAAGAAATAAAAAAGTTACAGCAGTTTTTGTTTGATTTTTAAGAAAAACGCATTATTTCTTAAAATTAACGTTTTTTTTTGTATAATTTTAAAATTAATCGTCCGAAAAATTTTAAAATGGCATTTCTAATTAGATTTTATGAAAATAAAATTATTTAAACAAAATTTACATTTTTTTATAAAGAAATAAAAAAGTTACAGCAGTTTTTGTTTGATTTTTAAGAAAAACGCATTATTACTTAAAAGTAACGTTTTTTTTGTATAATTTTAAAAATAATCGTCCAAAAAATTTTAAAATGACATTTCTAATTAGATTTCATGAAAATAAAATTATTTAAACAAAATTTACATTTTTTTATAAAGAAATAAAAAAGTTTCTGCAGTTTTTGTGTGATTTTTAAGAAAAACGTTTTTTTGGTATAATTTTAAAAATAATCGACCGAAAAATTTTAAAACTACATTTCTAATTAGATTTCATGAAAATAAAATTATTTAAACAAAATTTACATTTTTTTATAAAGAAATAAAAAAGTTTCTGCAGTTTTTGTGTGATTTTTAAGAAAAACGTTTTTTTGGTATAATTTTAAAAATAATCGACCGAAAAATTTTAAAACTACATTTCTAATTAGATTTCATGAAAATAAAATTATTTAAACAAAATTTACATTTTTTTATAAAGAAATAAAAAAGTTACAGCAGTTTTTGTTTGATTTTTAAGAAAAACGCATTATTTCTAAAAAATAACGTTTTTTTGATATAATTTTAAAAGTAATCGTCCGAAAAATTTTAAAACTACATTTCTAATTAGATTTCATGAAAATAATATTATCTTAACAAAATTTACATTTTTTTATTAAGAAATAAAAAAGTTACAGCAGTTTTTGTTTGATTTTTAAGAAAAACGCATTATTTCTAAAAAATAACGTTTTTTTGATATAATTTTAAAAGTAATCGTCCGAAAAATTTTAAAACTACATTTCTAATTACATTTCATGAAAATAATATTATTTAAACAAAATTTACATTTTTTTATAAAGAAATAAAAAAGTTTCTGCAGTTTTTGGGTGATTTTTAAGAAAAACGTTTTTTTGGTATAATTTTAAAAATAATCGACCGAAATATTTTAAAACTACATTTCTAATTAGATTTCATGAAAATAAAATTATTTAAACAAAATTTACATTTTTTTATAAAGAAATAAAAAAGTTTCTGCAGTTTTTGTGTGATTTTTAAGAAAAACGTTTTTTTGGTATAATTTTAAAAATAATCGACCGAAAAATTTTAAAACTACATTTCTAATTAGATTTCATGAAAATAAAATTATTTAAACAAAATTTACATTTTTTTATAAAGAAATAAAAAAGTTACAGCAGTTTTTGTTTGATTTTTAAGAAAAACGCATTATTTCTAAAAAATAACGTTTTTTTGATATAATTTTAAAAGTAATCGTCCGAAAAATTTTAAAACTACAATTCTAATTAGATTTCATGCAAATAAATTTATTTAAACAAAATTTACATTTTTTTATAAAGAAATAAAAAAGTTTCTTCAGTTTTTGTGTGATTTTTAAGAAAAACGTTTTTTTGGTATAATTTTAAAAATAATCGACCGAAAAATTTTAAAACTACATTTCTAATTAGATTTCATGAAAATAAAATTATTTAAACAAAATTTACATTTTTTTATAAAGAAATAAAAAAGTTACAGCAGTTTTAGTTTGATTTTTAAGAAAAACGCATTATTTATAAAAAATAACGTTTTTTTGATATAATTTTAAAAGTAATCGTCCGAAAAATTTTAAAACTACATTTCTAATTAGATTTCATGAAAATTATATTATTTAAACAAAATTTACATTTTTTTATAAAGAAATAAAAAAGTTTCTGCAGTTTTTATGTGAATTTTAAGAAAAACGTTTTTTTGGTATAATTTTAAAAATAATCGACCGAAAAATTTTAAAACTACATTTCTAATTAGATTTCATGAAAATAAAATTATTTAAACAAAATTTACATTTTTTTATAAAGAAATAAAAAAGTTACAGCAGTTTTAGTTTGATTTTTAAGAAAAACGCATTATTTCTAAAAACTAACGTTTTTTTGATATAATTTTAAAAGTAATCGTCCGAAAAATTTTAAAACTACATTTCTAATTAGATTTCATGAAAATAAAATTATTTAAACAAAATTTACATTTTTTTATAAAGAAATAAAAAAGTTTCTGCAGTTTTTGTGTGATTTTTAAGAAAAACGTTTTTTTGGTATAATTTTAAAAATAATCGACCGAAAAATTTTAAAACTACATTTCTAATTAGATTTCATGAAAATAAAATTATTTAAACAAAATTTACATTTTTTTATAAAGAAATAAAAAAGTTACAGCAGTTTTAGTTTGATTTTTAAGAAAAACGTTTTTTTGGTATAATTTTAAAAATAATCGACCGAAAAGTTTTAAAACTACATTTCTAATTAGATTTCATGAAAATAAAATTATTTAAACAAAATTTACATTTTTTTATAAAGAAATAAAAAAGTTACAGCAGTTTTTGTTTGATTTTTAAGAAAAACGCATTATTTCTAAAAAATAACGTTTTTTTGATATAATTTTAAAAGTAATCGTCCGAAAAATTTTAAAACTACATTTCTAATTAGATTTCATGAAAATAAAATTATTTAAACAAAATTTACATTTTTTTATAAAGAAATAAAAAAGTTTCTGCAGTTTTTGTGTGATTTTTAAGAAAAACGTTTTTTTGGTATAATTTTAAAAATAATCGACCGAAAAATTTTAAAACTACATTTCTAATTAGATTTCATGAAAATAAAATTATTTAAACAAAATTTACATTTTTTTATAAAGAAATAAAAAAGTTACAGCAGTTTTTGTTTGATTTTTAAGAAAAACGCATTATTTCTAAAAAATAACGTTTTTTTGATATAATTTTAAAAGTAATCGTCCGAAAAATTTTAAAACTACATTTCTAATTAGATTTCATGAAAATAATATTATTTAAACAAAATTTACATTTTTTTATAAAGAAATAAAAAAGTTACAGCAGTTTTAGTTTGATTTTTAAGAAAAACGTTTTTTTGGTATAATTTTAAAAATAATCGACCGAAAAATTTTAAAACTACATTTCTAATTAGATTTCATGAAAATAAAATTATTTAAACAAAATTTACATTTTTTTATATAGAAATAAAAAAGTTACAGCAGTTTTTGTTTGATTTTTAAGAAAAACGCATTATTTCTAAAAAATAACGTTTTTTTGGTATAATTTTAAAAATAATCGACAGAAAAATTTTAAAACTACATTTCTAATTAGATTTCATGAAAATAAAATTATTTAAACAAAATTTACATTTTTTTATAAAGAAATAAAAAAGTTACAGCAGTTTTTGTTTGATTTTTAAGAAAAATGCATTATTTCTAAAAAATAACGTTTTTTTGGTATAATTTCAAAAATAATAGACAGAAAAATTTTAAAACTACATTTCTAATTAGATTTCATGAAAATAAAATTATTTAAACAAAATTTACATTTTTTTATAAAGAAATAAAAAAGTTTCTGCAGTTTTTGTGTGATTTTTAAGAAAAACGTTTTTTTGGTATAATTTTAAAAATAATCGACCGAAAAATTTTAAAACTACATTTCTAATTAGATTTCATGAAAATAAAATTATTTAAACAAAATTTACATTTTTTTATAAAGAAATAAAAAAGTTACAGCAGTTTTTGTTTGATTTTTAAGAAAAACGCATTATTTCTAAAAAATAACGTTTTTTTGATATAATTTTAAAAGTAATCGTCCGAAAAATTTTAAAACTACATTTCTAATTAGATTTCATGAAAATAAAATTATTTAAACAAAATTTACATTTTTTTATAAAGAAATAAAAAAGTTACAGCAGTTTTTGTTTGATTTTTAAGATAAACGCATTATTTCTAAAAAATAACGTTTTTTTGATATAATTTTAAAAGTAATTGTCCGAAAAATTTTAAAACTACATTTCTAATTAGATTTCATGAAAATAATATTATTTAAACAAAATTTACATTTTTTTATAAAGAAATAAAAAAGTTTCTGCAGTTTTTGTGTGATTTTTAAGAAAAACGTTTTTTTGGTATAATTTTAAAAATAATCGACCGAAAAATTTTAAAACTACATTTCTAATTAGATTTCATGAAAATAAAATTATTTAAACAAAATTTACATTTTTTTATAAAGAAATAAAAAAGTTACAGCAGTTTTTGTTTGATTTTTAAGAAAAACGCATTATTTCTAAAAAATAACGTTTTTTTGATATAATTTTAAAAGTAATCGTCCGAAAAATTTTAAAACTACATTTCTAATTCGATTTCATGAAAATAAAATTATTTAAACAAAATTTACATTTTTTTATAAAGAAATAAAAAAGTTACAGCAGTTTTTGTTTGATTTTTAAGAAAAACGCATTATTTCTAAAAAATAACGTTTTTTTGATATAATTTTAAAAGTAATCGTCCGAAAAAATTTAAAACTACATTTCTAATTAGATTTCATGAAAATAATATTATTTAAACAAAATTTACATTTTTTTATAAAGAAATAAAAAAGTTTCTGCAGTTTTTGTGTGATTTTTAAGAAAAACGTTTTTTTGGTATAATTTTAAAAATAATCGACAGAAAAATTCTAAAACTACATTTCTAATTAGATTTCGTGAAAATAAAATTATTTAAACAAAATTTACATTTTTTTATAAAGAAATAGAAAAGTTACAGCAGTTTTAGTTTGATTTTTAAGAAAAACGCATTATTTCTAAAAAATAACGTTTTTTTGATATAATTTTAAAAGTAATCGTCCGAAAAATTTTAAAACTACATTTCTAATTAGATTTCATGAAAATAAAATTATTTAAACAAAATTTACATTTTTTTATAAAGAAATAAAAAAGTTACAGCAGTTTTTGTGTGATTTTTAAGAAAAACGTTTTTTTGGTATAATTTTAAAAATAATCGACCGAAAAATTTTAAAACTACATTTCTAATTAGATTTCATGAAAATAAAATTATTTAAACAAAATTTACATTTTTTTATAAAGAAATAAAAAAGTTACAGCAGTTTTTGTTTGATTTTTAAGAAAAACGCATTATTTCTAAAAAATAACGTTTTTTTGATATAATTTTAAAAGTAATCGTCCGAAAAATTTTAAAACTACATTTCTAATTCGATTTCATGAAAATAAAATTATTTAAACAAAATTTACATTTTTTTATAAAGAAATAAAAAAGTTACAGCAGTTTTTGTTTGATTTTTAAGAAAAACGCATTATTTCTAAAAAATAACGTTTTTTTGATATAATTTTAAAAGTAATCGTCCGAAAAATTTTAAAACTACATTTCTAATTAGATTTCATGAAAATAAAATTATTTAAACAAAATTTACATTTTTTTATAAAGAAATAAAAAAGTTTCTGCAGTTTTTGTGTGATTTTTAAGAAAAACGTTTTTTTGGTATAATTTTAAAAATAATCGACAGAAAAATTCTAAAACTACATTTCTAATTAGATTTCGTGAAAATAAAATAATTTAAACAAAATTTACGTTTTTTTATGAAGAAATAAAAAAGTTACAGCAGTTTTGGTTTGATTTTTAAGAAAAACGTAATATTTCTATAAAATAACGTTTTTTTTTGTAAAATTTTAAAATTAATCGTCCAAAAAATTTTAAAACGTCATTTCTAATTAGATTTCATGAAAATAAATTTATTTAAACAAAATTTACATTGTTTTATGAAGAAATAAAAAAGTTTCAGCAGTTTTTGTGTGATTTTTAAGAAAAACGTTTTTTTTGTAAAATTTTAAAATTAATCGTCCAAAAAATTTTAAAATGACATTTCTAATTAGATTTCATGAAAATAAAATTATTTAAACAAAATTTACATTTTTTTATGAAGAAATAAAAAAGTTACAGCAGTTTGTGTGTGATTTTTAATAAAAACGTTTTTTTGTATAATTTAAAAATTAATCGTCCGAAAAATTTTAAAAAGACATTTCTAATTAGATTTTATGAAAATAAAATAATTTGAACAAAATTTACATCTTTTTATAAAGAAATAAGGAAGTTACAGCAGTTTTTGTTAGATTTTTAAGAAAAACGCATTATTTCTTAAAAGTAACGTTTTTTTTGTATAATTTTAAAAATAATCGTCCAAAAAATTTTAAAACGACATTTCTAATTAGATTTCAAGAAAATAAAATAATTTAAAAAAAATTTACATTGATTTATGTAGAAATAAAAATGTTTCTGCAGTTTTTGTGTGATTTTTAAGAAAAACGTTTTTTTTGTATAATTTTAAAATTAATCGTCCGAAAAATTTGAAAATGGCATTTCTAATTAGATTTTATGAAAATAAAATTATTTCAACAAAATTTACATTTTTTTATAAAGAAATAAAAAAGTTACAGCAGTTTTTGTTTGATTTTTAAGAAAAACGCATTATTTCTTAAAATTAACGTTTTTTTTTGTATAATTTTAAAATTAATCGTCCGAAAAATTTTAAAATGGCATTTCTAATTAGATTTTATGAAAATAAAATTATTTAAACAAAATTTACATTTTTTTATAAAGAAATAAAAAAGTTACAGCAGTTTTTGTTTGATTTTTAAGAAAAACGCATTATTACTTAAAAGTAACGTTTTTTTTGTATAATTTTAAAAATAATCGTCCAAAAAATTTTAAAACGACATTTCTAATTAGATTTCATGAAAATAAAATTATTTAAACAAAATTTACATTTTTTTATAAAGAAATAAAAAAGTTTCTGCAGTTTTTGTGTGATTTTTAAGAAAAACGTTTTTTTGGTATAATTTTAAAAATAATCGACCGAAAAATTTTAAAACTACATTTCTAATTAGATTTCATGAAAATAAAATTATTTAAACAAAATTTACATTTTTTTATAAAGAAATAAAAAAGTTTCTGCAGTTTTTGTGTGATTTTTAAGAAAAACGTTTTTTTGGTATAATTTTAAAAATAATCGACCGAAAAATTTTAAAACTACATTTCTAATTAGATTTCATGAAAATAAAATTATTTAAACAAAATTTACATTTTTTTATAAAGAAATAAAAAAGTTACAGCAGTTTTTGTTTGATTTTTAAGAAAAACGCATTATTTCTAAAAAATAACGTTTTTTTGATATAATTTTAAAAGTAATCGTCCGAAAAATTTTAAAACTACATTTCTAATTAGATTTCATGAAAATAATATTATCTTAACAAAATTTACATTTTTTTATTAAGAAATAAAAAAGTTACAGCAGTTTTTGTTTGATTTTTAAGAAAAACGCATTATTTCTAAAAAATAACGTTTTTTTGATATAATTTTAAAAGTAATCGTCCGAAAAATTTTAAAACTACATTTCTAATTACATTTCATGAAAATAATATTATTTAAACAAAATTTACATTTTTTTATAAAGAAATAAAAAAGTTTCTGCAGTTTTTGGGTGATTTTTAAGAAAAACGTTTTTTTGGTATAATTTTAAAAATAATCGACCGAAATATTTTAAAACTACATTTCTAATTAGATTTCATGAAAATAAAATTATTTAAACAAAATTTACATTTTTTTATAAAGAAATAAAAAAGTTTCTGCAGTTTTTGTGTGATTTTTAAGAAAAACGTTTTTTTGGTATAATTTTAAAAATAATCGACCGAAAAATTTTAAAACTACATTTCTAATTAGATTTCATGAAAATAAAATTATTTAAACAAAATTTACATTTTTTTATAAAGAAATAAAAAAGTTACAGCAGTTTTTGTTTGATTTTTAAGAAAAACGCATTATTTCTAAAAAATAACGTTTTTTTGATATAATTTTAAAAGTAATCGTCCGAAAAATTTTAAAACTACAATTCTAATTAGATTTCATGCAAATAAATTTATTTAAACAAAATTTACATTTTTTTATAAAGAAATAAAAAAGTTTCTTCAGTTTTTGTGTGATTTTTAAGAAAAACGTTTTTTTGGTATAATTTTAAAAATAATCGACCGAAAAATTTTAAAACTACATTTCTAATTAGATTTCATGAAAATAAAATTATTTAAACAAAATTTACATTTTTTTATAAAGAAATAAAAAAGTTACAGCAGTTTTAGTTTGATTTTTAAGAAAAACGCATTATTTATAAAAAATAACGTTTTTTTGATATAATTTTAAAAGTAATCGTCCGAAAAATTTTAAAACTACATTTCTAATTAGATTTCATGAAAATTATATTATTTAAACAAAATTTACATTTTTTTATAAAGAAATAAAAAAGTTTCTGCAGTTTTTATGTGAATTTTAAGAAAAACGTTTTTTTGGTATAATTTTAAAAATAATCGACCGAAAAATTTTAAAACTACATTTCTAATTAGATTTCATGAAAATAAAATTATTTAAACAAAATTTACATTTTTTTATAAAGAAATAAAAAAGTTACAGCAGTTTTAGTTTGATTTTTAAGAAAAACGCATTATTTCTAAAAACTAACGTTTTTTTGATATAATTTTAAAAGTAATCGTCCGAAAAATTTTAAAACTACATTTCTAATTAGATTTCATGAAAATAAAATTATTTAAACAAAATTTACATTTTTTTATAAAGAAATAAAAAAGTTTCTGCAGTTTTTGTGTGATTTTTAAGAAAAACGTTTTTTTGGTATAATTTTAAAAATAATCGACCGAAAAATTTTAAAACTACATTTCTAATTAGATTTCATGAAAATAAAATTATTTAAACAAAATTTACATTTTTTTATAAAGAAATAAAAAAGTTACAGCAGTTTTAGTTTGATTTTTAAGAAAAACGTTTTTTTGGTATAATTTTAAAAATAATCGACCGAAAAGTTTTAAAACTACATTTCTAATTAGATTTCATGAAAATAAAATTATTTAAACAAAATTTACATTTTTTTATAAAGAAATAAAAAAGTTACAGCAGTTTTTGTTTGATTTTTAAGAAAAACGCATTATTTCTAAAAAATAACGTTTTTTTGATATAATTTTAAAAGTAATCGTCCGAAAAATTTTAAAACTACATTTCTAATTAGATTTCATGAAAATAAAATTATTTAAACAAAATTTACATTTTTTTATAAAGAAATAAAAAAGTTTCTGCAGTTTTTGTGTGATTTTTAAGAAAAACGTTTTTTTGGTATAATTTTAAAAATAATCGACCGAAAAATTTTAAAACTACATTTCTAATTAGATTTCATGAAAATAAAATTATTTAAACAAAATTTACATTTTTTTATAAAGAAATAAAAAAGTTACAGCAGTTTTTGTTTGATTTTTAAGAAAAACGCATTATTTCTAAAAAATAACGTTTTTTTGATATAATTTTAAAAGTAATCGTCCGAAAAATTTTAAAACTACATTTCTAATTAGATTTCATGAAAATAATATTATTTAAACAAAATTTACATTTTTTTATAAAGAAATAAAAAAGTTACAGCAGTTTTAGTTTGATTTTTAAGAAAAACGTTTTTTTGGTATAATTTTAAAAATAATCGACCGAAAAATTTTAAAACTACATTTCTAATTAGATTTCATGAAAATAAAATTATTTAAACAAAATTTACATTTTTTTATAAAGAAATAAAAAAGTTACAGCAGTTTTTGTTTGATTTTTAAGAAAAACGCATTATTTCTAAAAAATAACGTTTTTTTGGTATAATTTTAAAAATAATCGACAGAAAAATTTTAAAACTACATTTCTAATTAGATTTCATGAAAATAAAATTATTTAAACAAAATTTACATTTTTTTATAAAGAAATAAAAAAGTTACAGCAGTTTTTGTTTGATTTTTAAGAAAAATGCATTATTTCTAAAAAATAACGTTTTTTTGGTATAATTTCAAAAATAATAGACAGAAAAATTTTAAAACTACATTTCTAATTAGATTTCATGAAAATAAAATTATTTAAACAAAATTTACATTTTTTTATAAAGAAATAAAAAAGTTTCTGCAGTTTTTGTGTGATTTTTAAGAAAAACGTTTTTTTGGTATAATTTTAAAAATAATCGACCGAAAAATTTTAAAACTACATTTCTAATTAGATTTCATGAAAATAAAATTATTTAAACAAAATTTACATTTTTTTATAAAGAAATAAAAAAGTTACAGCAGTTTTTGTTTGATTTTTAAGAAAAACGCATTATTTCTAAAAAATAACGTTTTTTTGATATAATTTTAAAAGTAATCGTCCGAAAAATTTTAAAACTACATTTCTAATTAGATTTCATGAAAATAAAATTATTTAAACAAAATTTACATTTTTTTATAAAGAAATAAAAAAGTTACAGCAGTTTTTGTTTGATTTTTAAGATAAACGCATTATTTCTAAAAAATAACGTTTTTTTGATATAATTTTAAAAGTAATTGTCCGAAAAATTTTAAAACTACATTTCTAATTAGATTTCATGAAAATAATATTATTTAAACAAAATTTACATTTTTTTATAAAGAAATAAAAAAGTTTCTGCAGTTTTTGTGTGATTTTTAAGAAAAACGTTTTTTTGGTATAATTTTAAAAATAATCGACCGAAAAATTTTAAAACTACATTTCTAATTAGATTTCATGAAAATAAAATTATTTAAACAAAATTTACATTTTTTTATAAAGAAATAAAAAAGTTACAGCAGTTTTTGTTTGATTTTTAAGAAAAACGCATTATTTCTAAAAAATAACGTTTTTTTGATATAATTTTAAAAGTAATCGTCCGAAAAATTTTAAAACTACATTTCTAATTCGATTTCATGAAAATAAAATTATTTAAACAAAATTTACATTTTTTTATAAAGAAATAAAAAAGTTACAGCAGTTTTTGTTTGATTTTTAAGAAAAACGCATTATTTCTAAAAAATAACGTTTTTTTGATATAATTTTAAAAGTAATCGTCCGAAAAAATTTAAAACTACATTTCTAATTAGATTTCATGAAAATAATATTATTTAAACAAAATTTACATTTTTTTATAAAGAAATAAAAAAGTTTCTGCAGTTTTTGTGTGATTTTTAAGAAAAACGTTTTTTTGGTATAATTTTAAAAATAATCGACAGAAAAATTCTAAAACTACATTTCTAATTAGATTTCGTGAAAATAAAATTATTTAAACAAAATTTACATTTTTTTATAAAGAAATAGAAAAGTTACAGCAGTTTTAGTTTGATTTTTAAGAAAAACGCATTATTTCTAAAAAATAACGTTTTTTTGATATAATTTTAAAAGTAATCGTCCGAAAAATTTTAAAACTACATTTCTAATTAGATTTCATGAAAATAAAATTATTTAAACAAAATTTACATTTTTTTATAAAGAAATAAAAAAGTTACAGCAGTTTTTGTGTGATTTTTAAGAAAAACGTTTTTTTGGTATAATTTTAAAAATAATCGACCGAAAAATTTTAAAACTACATTTCTAATTAGATTTCATGAAAATAAAATTATTTAAACAAAATTTACATTTTTTTATAAAGAAATAAAAAAGTTACAGCAGTTTTAGTTTGATTTTTAAGAAAAACGTTTTTTTGGTATAATTTTAAAAATAATCGACCGAAAAATTTTAAAACTACATTTCTAATTAGATTTCATGAAAATAAAATTATTTAAACAAAATTTACATTTTTTTATAAAGAAATAAAAAAGTTACAGCAGTTTTTGTTTGATTTTTAAGAAAAACGCATTATTTCTAAAAAATAACGTTTTTTTGATATAATTTTAAAAGTAATCGTCCGAAAAATTTTAAAACTACATTTCTAATTAGATTTCATGAAAATAAAATTATTTAAACAAAATTTACATTTTTTTATAAAGAAATAAAAAAGTTTCTGCAGTTTTTGTGTGATTTTTAAGAAAAACGTTTTTTTGGTATAATTTTAAAAATAATCGACAGAAAAATTCTAAAACTACATTTCTAATTAGATTTCGTGAAAATAAAATTATTTAAACAAAATTTACATTTTTTTAAAAAGAAATAAAAAAGTTACAGCAGTTTTAGTTTGATTTTTAAGAAAAACGCATTATTTCTAAAAAATAACGTTTTTTTGATATAATTTTAAAAGTAATCGTCCGAAAAATTTTAAAACTACATTTCTAATTAGATTTCATGAAAATAAAATTATTTAAACAAAATTTACATTTTTTTATAAAGAAATAAAAAAGTTACAGCAGTTTTTGTGTGATTTTTAAGAAAAACGTTTTTTTGGTATAATTTTAAAAATAATCGACCGAAAAATTTTAAAACTACATTTCTAATTAGATTTCATGAAAATAAAATTATTTAAACAAAATTTACATTTTTTTATAAAGAAATAAAAAAGTTACAGCAGTTTTAGTTTGATTTTTAAGAAAAACGTTTTTTTGGTATAATTTTAAAAATAATCGACCGAAAAATTTTAAAACTACATTTCTAATTAGATTTCATAAAAATAAAATTATTTAAACAAAATTTACATTTTTTTATAAAGAAATAAAAAAGTTACAGCAGTTTTTGTTTGATTTTTAAGAAAAACGCATTATTTCTAAAAAATAACGTTTTTTTGATATAATTTTAAAAGTAATCGTCCGAAAAATTTTAAAACTACATTTCTAATTAGATTTCATGAAAATAAAATTATTTAAACAAAATTTACATTTTTTTATAAAGAAATAAAAAAGTTTCTGCAGTTTTTGTGTGATTTTTAAGAAAAACGTTTTTTTGGTATAATTTTAAAAATAATCGACCGAAAAATTTTAAAACTACATTTCTAATTAGATTTCATGAAAATAAAATTATTTAAACAAAATTTACATTTTTTTATAAAGAAATAAAAAAGTTACAGCAGTTTTTGTTTGATTTTTAAGAAAAACGCATTATTTCTAAAAAATAACGTTTTTTTGATATAATTTTAAAAGTAATCGTCCGAAAAATTTTAAAACTACATTTCTAATTAGATTTCATGAAAATAATATTATTTAAACAAAATTTACATTTTTTTATAAAGAAATAAAAAAGTTACAGCAGTTTTAGTTTGATTTTTAAGAAAAACGTTTTTTTGGTATAATTTTAAAAATAATCGACCGAAAAATTTTAAAACTACATTTCTAATTAGATTTCATGAAAATAAAATTATTTAAACAAAATTTACATTTTTTTATAAAGAAATAAAAAAGTTACAGCAGTTTTTGTTTGATTTTTAAGAAAAACGCATTATTTCTAAAAAATAACGTTTTTTTGGTATAATTTTAAAAATAATCGACAGAAAAATTTTAAAACTACATTTCTAATTAGATTTCATGAAAATAAAATTATTTAAACAAAATTTACATTTTTTTATAAAGAAATAAAAAAGTTACAGCAGTTTTTGTTTGATTTTTAAGAAAAATGCATTATTTCTAAAAAATAACGTTTTTTTGGTATAATTTCAAAAATAATAGACAGAAAAATTTTAAAACTACATTTCTAATTAGATTTCATGAAAATAAAATTATTTAAACAAAATTTACATTTTTTTATAAAGAAATAAAAAAGTTTCTGCAGTTTTTGT
Organism: Stenus bimaculatus; assembly: GCA_963971135.1. NCBI lineage: Eukaryota > Metazoa > Arthropoda > Insecta > Coleoptera > Staphylinidae > Stenus > Stenus bimaculatus. The sequence continues at coordinate 34,664,095 of OZ020183.1, read as the reverse complement.
GTGATTTTTAAGAAAAACGTTTTTTTGGTATAATTTTAAAAATAATCGACCGAAAAATTTTAAAACTACATTTCTAATTGGATTTCATAAAAATAAAATTATTTAAACAAAATTTACATTTTTTTATAAAGAAATAAAAAAGTTACAGCAGTTTTTGTTTGATTTTTAAGAAAAACGCATTATTTTTAAAAAATAACGTTTTTTTTATATAATTTTAAAAGAAATCGTCCGAAAAATTTTAAAACTACATTTCTAATTAGATTTCATGAAAATAAAATTATTTAAACAAAATTTACATTTTTTTATAAAGAAATAAAAAAGTTTCTGCAGTTTTTGTGTGATTTTGAAGAAAAACGTTTTTTTGGTATAATTTTAAAAATAATCGACCGAAAAATTTTAAAACTACATTTCTAATTAGATTTCATGAAAATAAAATTATTTAAACAAAATTTACATTTTTTTATAAAGAAATAAAAAAGTTACAGCAGTTTTTGTTTGATTTTTAAGAAAAACGCATTATTTCTAAAAAATAACGTTTTTTTGATATAATTTTAAAAGTAATCGACCGAAAAATTTTAAAACTACATTTCTAATTAGATTTCATGAAAATAAAATTATTTAAACAAAATTTACATTTTTTTATAAAGAAATAAAAAAGTTACAGCAGTTTTTGTTTGATTTTTAAGAAAAACGCATTATTTCTAAAAAATAACGTTTTTTTGATATAATTTTAAAAGTAATCGTCCGAAAAATTTTAAAACCACATTTCTAATTAGATTTCATGAAAATAATATTATTTAAATAAAATTTACATTTTTTTATAAAGAAATAAAAAAGTTTCTGCAGTTTTTGTGTGATTTTTAAGAAAAACGTTTTTTTGGTATAATTTTAAAAATAATCGACCGAAAAATTTTAAAACTACATTTCTAATTAGATTTCATGAAAATAAAATTATTTAAACAAAATTTACATTTCTTTATAAAGAAATAAAAAAGTTACAGCAGTTTTTGTTTGATTTTTAAGAAAAACGCATTATTTCTAAAAAATAACGTTTTTTTGATATAATTTTAAAAGTAATCGTCCGAAAAATTTTAAAACCACATTTCTAATTAGATTTCATGAAAATAATATTATTTAAATAAAATTTACACTTTTTTATAAAGAAATAAAAAAGTTACAGCAGTTTTAGTTTGATTTTTAAGAAAAACGTTTTTTTGGTATAATTTTAAAAATAATCGACCGAAAAATTTTAAAACTACAATTCTAATTAGATTTCATGAAAATAAAATTATTTAAACAAAATTTACATTTTTTTATAAAGAAATAAAAAAGTTTCTGCAGTTTTTGTGTGATTTTTAAGAAAAACGTTTTTTTGGTATAATTTTAAAAATAATCGACCGAAAAATTTTAAAACTACATTTCTAATTAGATTTCATGAAAATAAAATTATTTAAACAAAATTTACATTTTTTTATAAAGAAATAAAAAAGTTACAGCAGTTTTTGTTTGATTTTTAAGAAAAACGCATTATTTCTAAAAAATAACGTTTTTTTGATATAATTTTAAAAGTAATCGTCCGAAAAATTTTAAAACTACATTTCTAATTAGATTTCATGAAAATAAATTTATTTAAACAAAATTTACATTTTTTTATAAAGAAATAAAAAAGTTTCTTCAGTTTTTGTGTGATTTTTAAGAAAAACGTTTTTTTGGTATAATTTTAAAAATAATCGACCGAAAAATTTTAAAACTACATTTCTAATTAGATTTCATGAAAATAAAATTATTTAAACAAAATTTACATTTTTTTATAAAGAAATAAAAAAGTTACAGCAGTTTTAGTTTGATTTTTAAGAAAAACGCATTATTTATAAAAAATAACGTTTTTTTGATATAATTTTAAAAGTAATCGTCCGAAAAATTATAAAACTACATTTCTAATTAGATTTCATGAAAATAATATTATTTAAACAAAATTTACATTTTTTTATAAAGAAATAAAAAAGTTTCTGCAGTTTTTATGTGATTTTTAAGAAAAACGTTTTTTTATTATAATTTTAAAAATAATCGACCGAAAAATTTTAAAACTACATTTCTAATTAGATTTCATGAAAATAAAATTATTTAAACAAAATTTACATTTTTTTATAAAGAAATAAAAAAGTTACAGCAGTTTTTGTTTGATTTTTAAGAAAAACGCATTATTTCTAAAAAATAACGTTTTTTTGATATAATTTTAAAAGTAATCGTCCGAAAAATTTTAAAACTACATTTCTAATTAGATTTCATGAAAATAAAATTATTTAAACAAAATTTACATTTTTTTATAAAGAAATAAAAAAGTTTCTGCAGTTTTTGTGTGATTTTTAAGAAAAACGTTTTTTTGGTATAATTTTAAAAATAATCGACCGAAAAATTTTAAAACTACATTTCTAATTAGATTTCATGAAAATAAAATTATTTAAACAAAATTTACATTTTTTTATAAAGAAATAAAAAAGTTACAGCAGTTTTAGTTTGATTTTTAAGAAAAACGCATTATTTCTAAAAAATAACGTTTTTTTGATATAATTTTAAAAGTAATCGTCCGAAAAATTTTAAAACTACATTTCTAATTAGATTTCATAAAAATAAAATTATTTAAACAAAATTTACATTTTTTTATAAAGAAGTAAAAAAGTTTCTGCAGTTTTTGTGTGATTTTTAAGAAAAACGTTTTTTTGGTATAATTTTAAAAATAATCGACAGAAAAATTCTAAAACTACATTTCTAATTAGATTTCGTGAAAATAAAATTATTTAAACAAAATTTACATTTCTTTATAAAGAAATAAAAAAGTTACAGCAGTTTTAGTTTGATTTTTAAGAAAAACGCATTATTTCTAAAAAATAACGTTTTTTTGATATAATTTTAAAAGTAATCGTCCGAAAAATTTTAAAACTACATTTCTAATTAGATTTCATGAAAATAAAATTATTTAAACAAAATTTACATTTTTTTATAAAGAAATAAAAAAGTTTCTGCAGTTTTTGTGTGATTTTTAAGAAAAACGTTTTTTTGGTATAATTTTAAAAATAATCGACCGAAAAATTTTAAAACTACATTTTTAATTAGATTTCATAAAAATAAAATTATTTAAACAAAATTTACATTTTTTTATAAAGAAATAAAAAAGTTACAGCAGTTTTAGTTTGATTTTTAAGAAAAACGCATTATTTCTAAAAAATAACGTTTTTTTGATATAATTTTAAAAGTAATCGTCCGAAAAATTTTAAAACTACATTTCTAATTAGATTTCATGAAAATAAAATTATTTAAACAAAATTTACATTTTTTTATAAAGAAATAAAAAAGTTACAGCAGTTTTAGTTTGATTTTTAAGAAAAACGTTTTTTTGGTATAATTTTAAAAATAATCGACCGAAAAATTTTAAAACTACATTTCTAATTAGATTTCATGAAAATAAAATTATTTAAACAAAATTTACATTTTTTTATAAAGAAATAAAAAAGTTACAGCAGTTTTTGTTTGATTTTTAAGAAAAACGCATTATTTCTAAAAAATAACGTTTTTTTGGTATAATTTTAAAAATAATCGACAGAAAAATTTTAAAACTACATTTCTAATTAGATTTCATGAAAATAAAATTATTTAAACAAAATTTACATTTTTTTATAAAGAAATAAAAAAGTTACAGCAGTTTTAGTTTGATTTTTAAGAAAAACGCATTATTTCTAAAAAATAACGTTTTTTTGATATAATTTTAAAAGTAATCGTCCGAAAAATTTTAAAACTACATTTCTAATTAGATTTCATGAAAATAAAATTATTTAAACAAAATTTACATTTTTTTATAAAGAAATAAAAAAGTTACAGCAGTTTTTGTTTGATTTTTAAGAAAAATGCATTATTTCTAAAAAATAACGTTTTTTTGGTATAATTTCAAAAATAATAGACAGAAAAATTTTAAAACTACATTTCTAATTAGATTTCATGAAAATAAAATTATTTAAACAAAATTTACATTTTTTTATAAAGAAATAAAAAAGTTTCTGCAGTTTTTGTGTGATTTTTAAGAAAAACGTTTTTTTGGTATAATTTTAAAAATAATCGACCGAAAAATTTTAAAACTACATTTCTAATTGGATTTCATAAAAATAAAATTATTTAAACAAAATTTACATTTTTTTATAAAGAAATAAAAAAGTTACAGCAGTTTTTGTTTGATTTTTAAGAAAAACGCATTATTTTTAAAAAATAACGTTTTTTTTATATAATTTTAAAAGAAATCGTCCGAAAAATTTTAAAACTACATTTCTAATTAGATTTCATGAAAATAAAATTATTTAAACAAAATTTACATTTTTTTATAAAGAAATAAAAAAGTTTCTGCAGTTTTTGTGTGATTTTGAAGAAAAACGTTTTTTTGGTATAATTTTAAAAATAATCGACCGAAAAATTTTAAAACTACATTTCTAATTAGATTTCATGAAAATAAAATTATTTAAACAAAATTTACATTTTTTTATAAAGAAATAAAAAAGTTACAGCAGTTTTTGTTTGATTTTTAAGAAAAACGCATTATTTCTAAAAAATAACGTTTTTTTGATATAATTTTAAAAGTAATCGACCGAAAAATTTTAAAACTACATTTCTAATTAGATTTCATGAAAATAAAATTATTTAAACAAAATTTACATTTTTTTATAAAGAAATAAAAAAGTTACAGCAGTTTTTGTTTGATTTTTAAGAAAAACGCATTATTTCTAAAAAATAACGTTTTTTTGATATAATTTTAAAAGTAATCGTCCGAAAAATTTTAAAACCACATTTCTAATTAGATTTCATGAAAATAATATTATTTAAATAAAATTTACATTTTTTTATAAAGAAATAAAAAAGTTTCTGCAGTTTTTGTGTGATTTTTAAGAAAAACGTTTTTTTGGTATAATTTTAAAAATAATCGACCGAAAAATTTTAAAACTACATTTCTAATTAGATTTCATGAAAATAAAATTATTTAAACAAAATTTACATTTCTTTATAAAGAAATAAAAAAGTTACAGCAGTTTTTGTTTGATTTTTAAGAAAAACGCATTATTTCTAAAAAATAACGTTTTTTTGATATAATTTTAAAAGTAATCGTCCGAAAAATTTTAAAACCACATTTCTAATTAGATTTCATGAAAATAATATTATTTAAATAAAATTTACACTTTTTTATAAAGAAATAAAAAAGTTACAGCAGTTTTAGTTTGATTTTTAAGAAAAACGTTTTTTTGGTATAATTTTAAAAATAATCGACCGAAAAATTTTAAAACTACAATTCTAATTAGATTTCATGAAAATAAAATTATTTAAACAAAATTTACATTTTTTTATAAAGAAATAAAAAAGTTTCTGCAGTTTTTGTGTGATTTTTAAGAAAAACGTTTTTTTGGTATAATTTTAAAAATAATCGACCGAAAAATTTTAAAACTACATTTCTAATTAGATTTCATGAAAATAAAATTATTTAAACAAAATTTACATTTTTTTATAAAGAAATAAAAAAGTTACAGCAGTTTTTGTTTGATTTTTAAGAAAAACGCATTATTTCTAAAAAATAACGTTTTTTTGATATAATTTTAAAAGTAATCGTCCGAAAAATTTTAAAACTACATTTCTAATTAGATTTCATGAAAATAAATTTATTTAAACAAAATTTACATTTTTTTATAAAGAAATAAAAAAGTTTCTTCAGTTTTTGTGTGATTTTTAAGAAAAACGTTTTTTTGGTATAATTTTAAAAATAATCGACCGAAAAATTTTAAAACTACATTTCTAATTAGATTTCATGAAAATAAAATTATTTAAACAAAATTTACATTTTTTTATAAAGAAATAAAAAAGTTACAGCAGTTTTAGTTTGATTTTTAAGAAAAACGCATTATTTATAAAAAATAACGTTTTTTTGATATAATTTTAAAAGTAATCGTCCGAAAAATTATAAAACTACATTTCTAATTAGATTTCATGAAAATAATATTATTTAAACAAAATTTACATTTTTTTATAAAGAAATAAAAAAGTTTCTGCAGTTTTTATGTGATTTTTAAGAAAAACGTTTTTTTATTATAATTTTAAAAATAATCGACCGAAAAATTTTAAAACTACATTTCTAATTAGATTTCATGAAAATAAAATTATTTAAACAAAATTTACATTTTTTTATAAAGAAATAAAAAAGTTACAGCAGTTTTAGTTTGATTTTTAAGAAAAACGCATTATTTCTAAAAAATAACGTTTTTTTGATATAATTTTAAAAGTAATCGTCCGAAAAATTTTAAAACTACATTTCTAATTAGATTTCATGAAAATAAAATTATTTAAACAAAATTTACATTTTTTTATAAAGAAATAAAAAAGTTTCTGCAGTTTTTGTGTGATTTTTAAGAAAAACGTTTTTTTGGTATAATTTTAAAAATAATCGACCGAAAAATTTTAAAACTACATTTCTAATTAGATTTCATGAAAATAAAATTATTTAAACAAAATTTACATTTTTTTATAAAGAAATAAAAAAGTTACAGCAGTTTTAGTTTGATTTTTAAGAAAAACGCATTATTTCTAAAAAATAACGTTTTTTTGATATAATTTTAAAAGTAATCGTCCGAAAAATTTTAAAACTACATTTCTAATTAGATTTCATAAAAATAAAATTATTTAAACAAAATTTACATTTTTTTATAAAGAAGTAAAAAAGTTTCTGCAGTTTTTGTGTGATTTTTAAGAAAAACGTTTTTTTGGTATAATTTTAAAAATAATCGACAGAAAAATTCTAAAACTACATTTCTAATTAGATTTCGTGAAAATAAAATTATTTAAACAAAATTTACATTTCTTTATAAAGAAATAAAAAAGTTACAGCAGTTTTAGTTTGATTTTTAAGAAAAACGCATTATTTCTAAAAAATAACGTTTTTTTGATATAATTTTAAAAGTAATCGTCCGAAAAATTTTAAAACTACATTTCTAATTAGATTTCATGAAAATAAAATTATTTAAACAAAATTTACATTTTTTTATAAAGAAATAAAAAAGTTTCTGCAGTTTTTGTGTGATTTTTAAGAAAAACGTTTTTTTGGTATAATTTTAAAAATAATCGACCGAAAAATTTTAAAACTACATTTTTAATTAGATTTCATAAAAATAAAATTATTTAAACAAAATTTACATTTTTTTATAAAGAAATAAAAAAGTTACAGCAGTTTTAGTTTGATTTTTAAGAAAAACGCATTATTTCTAAAAAATAACGTTTTTTTGATATAATTTTAAAAGTAATCGTCCGAAAAATTTTAAAACTACATTTCTAATTAGATTTCATGAAAATAAAATTATTTAAACAAAATTTACATTTTTTTATAAAGAAATAAAAAAGTTACAGCAGTTTTAGTTTGATTTTTAAGAAAAACGTTTTTTTGGTATAATTTTAAAAATAATCGACCGAAAAATTTTAAAACTACATTTCTAATTAGATTTCATGAAAATAAAATTATTTAAACAAAATTTACATTTTTTTATAAAGAAATAAAAAAGTTACAGCAGTTTTTGTTTGATTTTTAAGAAAAACGCATTATTTCTAAAAAATAACGTTTTTTTGGTATAATTTTAAAAATAATCGACAGAAAAATTTTAAAACTACATTTCTAATTAGATTTCATGAAAATAAAATTATTTAAACAAAATTTACATTTTTTTATAAAGAAATAAAAAAGTTACAGCAGTTTTTGTTTGATTTTTAAGAAAAATGCATTATTTCTAAAAAATAACGTTTTTTTGGTATAATTTCAAAAATAATGGACAGAAAAATTTTAAAACTACATTTCTAATTAGATTTCATCAAAAAAAAAAATTATTTAAACAAAATTTACATTTTTTTATAAAGAAATAAAAAAGTTTCTGCAGTTTTTGTGTGATTTTTAAGAAAAACGTTTTTTTGGTATAATTTTAAAAATAATCGACCGAAAAATTTTAAAACTACATTTCTAATTAGATTTCATGAAAATAAAATTATTTAAACAAAATTTACATTTTTTTATAAAGAAATAAAAAAGTTACAGCAGTTTTTGTTTGATTTTTAAGAAAAACGCATTATTTCTAAAAAATAACGTTTTTTTGATATAATTTTAAAAGTAATCGTCCGAAAAATTTTAAAACCACATTTCTAATTAGATTTCATGAAAATAATATTATTTAAACAAAATTTACACTTTTTTATAAAGAAATAAAAAAGTTACAGCAGTTTTAGTTTGATTTTTAAGAAAAACGTTTTTTTGGTATAATTTTAAAAATAATCGACCGAAAAATTTTAAAACTACAATTCTAATTAGATTTCATGAAAATAAAATTATTTAAACAAAATTTACATTTTTTTATAAAGAAATAAAAAAGTTACAGCAGTTTTTGTTTGATTTTTAAGAAAAACGCATTATTTCTAAAAAATAACGTTTTTTTGATATAATTTTAAAAGTAATCGTCCGAAAAATTTTAAAACTACATTTCTAATTAGATTTCATGAAAATAATATTATCTTAACAAAATTTACATTTTTTTATTAAGAAATAAAAAAGTTACAGCAGTTTTTGTTTGATTTTTAAGAAAAACGCATTATTTCTAAAAAATAACGTTTTTTTGATATAATTTTAAAAGTAATCGTCCGAAAAATTTTAAAACTACATTTCTAATTACATTTCATGAAAATAATATTATTTAAACAAAATTTACATTTTTTTATAAAGAAATAAAAAAGTTTCTGCAGTTTTTGGGTGATTTTTAAGAAAAACGTTTTTTTGGTATAATTTTAAAAATAATCGACCGAAAAATTTTAAAACTACATTTCTAATTAGATTTCATGAAAATAAAATTATTTAAACAAAATTTACATTTTTTTATAAAGAAATAAAAAAGTTTCTGCAGTTTTTGTGTGATTTTTAAGAAAAACGTTTTTTTGGTATAATTTTAAAAATAATCGACCGAAAAATTTTAAAACTACATTTCTAATTAGATTTCATGAAAATAAAATTATTTAAACAAAATTTACATTTTTTTATAAAGAAATAAAAAAGTTACAGCAGTTTTTGTGTGATTTTTAAGAAAAACGTTTTTTTGGTATAATTTTAAAAATAATCGACCGAAAAATTTTAAAACTACATTTCTAATTAGATTTCATGAAAATAAAATTATTTAAACAAAATTTACATTTTTTTATAAAGAAATAAAAAAGTTACAGCAGTTTTAGTTTGATTTTTAAGAAAAACGTTTTTTTGGTATAATTTTAAAAATAATCGACCGAAAAATTTTAAAACTACATTTCTAATTAGATTTCATGAAAATAAAATTATTTAAACAAAATTTACATTTTTTTATAAAGAAATAAAAAAGTTACAGCAGTTTTAGTTTGATTTTTAAGAAAAACGCATTATTTCTAAAAAATAACGTTTTTTTGATATAATTTTAAAAGTAATCGTCCGAAAAATTTTAAAACTACATTTCTAATTAGATTTCATGAAAATAAAATTATTTAAATAAAATTTACATTTTTTTATAAAGAAATAAAAAAGTTTCTGCAGTTTTTGTGTGATTTTTAAGAAAAACGTTTTTTTGGTATAATTTTAAAAATAATCGACCGAAAAATTTTAAAACTACATTTCTAATTAGATTTCATGAAAATAAAATTATTTAAACAAAATTTACATTTTTTTATAAAGAAATAAAAAAGTTACAGCAGTTTTAGTTTGATTTTTAAGAAAAACGTTTTTTTGGTATAATTTTAAAAATAATCGACCGAAAAATTTTAAAACTACATTTCTAATTAGATTTCATGAAAATAAAATTATTTAAACAAAATTTACATTTTTTTATAAAGAAATAAAAAAGTTACAGCAGTTTTTGTTTGATTTTTAAGAAAAACGCATTATTTCTAAAAAATAACGTTTTTTTGATATAATTTTAAAAGTAATCGTCCGAAAAATTTTAAAACTACATTTCTAATTAGATTTCATGAAAATAAAATTATTTAAACAAAATTTACATTTTTTTATAAAGAAATAAAAAAGTTTCTGCAGTTTTTGTGTGATTTTTAAGAAAAACGTTTTTTTGGTATAATTTTAAAAATAATCGACCGAAAAATTTTAAAACTACATTTCTAATTAGATTTCATGAAAATAAAATTATTTAAACAAAATTTACATTTTTTTATAAAGAAATAAAAAAGTTACAGCAGTTTTTGTTTGATTTTTAAGAAAAACGCATTATTTCTAAAAAATAACGTTTTTTTGATATAATTTTAAAAGTAATCGTCCGAAAAATTTTAAAACTACATTTCTAATTAGATTTCATGAAAATAATATTATTTAAACAAAATTTACATTTTTTTATAAAGAAATAAAAAAGTTACAGCAGTTTTAGTTTGATTTTTAAGAAAAACGTTTTTTTGGTATAATTTTAAAAATAATCGACCGAAAAATTTTAAAACTACATTTCTAATTAGATTTCATGAAAATAAAATTATTTAAACAAAATTTACATTTTTTTATAAAGAAATAAAAAAGTTACAGCAGTTTTTGTTTGATTTTTAAGAAAAACGCATTATTTCTAAAAAATAACGTTTTTTTGGTATAATTTTAAAAATAATCGACAGAAAAATTTTAAAACTACATTTCTAATTAGATTTCATGAAAATAAAATTATTTAAACAAAATTTACATTTTTTTATAAAGAAATAAAAAAGTTACAGCAGTTTTTGTTTGATTTTTAAGATAAACGCATTATTTCTAAAAAATAACGTTTTTTTGATATAATTTTAAAAGTAATCGTCCGAAAAATTTTAAAACTACATTTCTAATTAGATTTCATAAAAATAATATTATTTAAACAAAATTTACATTTTTTTATAAAGAAATAAAAAAGTTTCTGCAGTTTTTGTGTGATTTTTAAGAAAAACGTTTTTTTGGTATAATTTTAAAAATAATCGACCGAAAAATTTTAAAACTACATTTCTAATTAGATTTCATGAAAATAAAATTATTTAAACAAAATTTACATTTTTTTATAAAGAAATAAAAAAGTTACAGCAGTTTTTGTTTGATTTTTAAGATAAACGCATTATTTCTAAAAAATAACGTTTTTTTGATATAATTTTAAAAGTAATCGTCCGAAAAATTTTAAAACTACATTTCTAATTAGATTTCATGAAAATAATATTATTTAAACAAAATTTACATTTTTTTATAAAGAAATAAAAAAGTTTCTGCAGTTTTTGTGTGATTTTTAAGAAAAACGTTTTTTTGGTATAATTTTAAAAATAATCGACCGAAAAATTTTAAAACTACATTTCTAATTAGATTTCATGAAAATAAAATTATTTAAACAAAATTTACATTTTTTTATAAAGAAATAAAAAAGTTACAGCAGTTTTTGTTTGATTTTTAAGAAAAACGCATTATTTCTAAAAAATAACGTTTTTTTGATATAATTTTATAGGTAATCGTCCGAAAAATTTTAAAACTACATTTCTAATTAGATTTCATGAAAATAAAATTATTTAAACAAAATTTACATTTTTTTATAAAGAAATAAAAAAGTTTCTGCAGTTTTTGTGTGATTTTTAAGAAAAACGTTTTTTTGGTATAATTTTAAAAATAATCGACAGAAAAATTTTAAAACTACATTTCTAATTAGATTTCATGAAAATAAAATTATTTAAACAAAATTTACATTTTTTTATAAAGAAATAAAAAAGTTACAGCAGTTTTAGTTTGATTTTTAAGAAAAACGCATTATTTCCAAAAAATAACGTTTTTTTGATATAATTTTAAAAGTAATCATCCGAAAAATTTTAAAACTACATTTCTAATTAGATTTCATGAAAATAAAATTATTTACACAAAATTTACATTTTTTTATAAAGAAATAAAAAAGTTTCTGCAGTTTTTGTGTGATTTTTAAGAAAAACGTTTTTTTGGTATAATTTTAAAAATAATCGACCGAAAAATTTTAAAACTACATTTCTAATTAGATTTCATGAAAATAAAATTATTTAAACAAAATTTACATTTTTTTATAAAGAAATAAAAAAGTTACAGCAGTTTTTGTTTGATTTTTAAGAAAAACGCATTATTTCTAAAAAATAACGTTTTTTTGATATAATTTTAAAAGTAATCGTCCGAAAAATTTTAAAACTACATTTCTAATTAGATTTCATGAAAATAAAATTATTTAAACAAAATTTACATTTTTTTATAAAGAAATAAAAAATTTTCTGCAGTTTTAGTTTGATTTTTAAGAAAAACGCATTATTTCTAAAAAATAACGTTTTTTTGATATAATTTTAAAAGTAATCGTCCGAAAAATTTTAAAACTACATTTCTAATTAGATTTCATGAAAATAAAATTATTTAAACAAAATTTACATTTTTTTATAAAGAAATAAAAAAGTTTCTGCAGTTTTTGTGTGATTTTTAAGAAAAACGTTTTTTTGGTATAATTTTAAAAATAATCGACCGAAAAATTTTAAAACTACATTTCTAATTAGATTTCATGAAAATAAAATTATTTAAACAAAATTTACATTTTTTTATAAAGAAATAAAAAAGTTACAGCAGTTTTTGTTTGATTTTTAAGAAAAACGCATTATTTCTAAAAAATAACGTTTTTTTGATATAATTTTAAAAGTAATCGTCCGAAAAATTTTAAAACTACATTTCTAATTAGATTTCATGAAAATAAAATTATTTAAACAAAATTTACATTTTTTTATAAAGAAATAAAAAAGTTTCTGCAGTTTTTGTGTGATTTTTAAGAAAAACGTTTTTTTGGTATAATTTTAAAAATAATCGACCGAAAAATTTTAAAACTACATTTCTAATTAGATTTCATAAAAATAAAATTATTTAAACAAAATTTACATTTTTTTATAAAGAAATAAAAACGTTACAGCAGTTTTTGTTTGATTTTTAAGAAAAACGCATTATTTCTAAAAAATAACTTTTTTTTGATATAATTTTAAAAGTAATCGTCCGAAAAATTTTAAAACTACATTTCTAATTAGATTTCATGAAAATAAAATTATTTAAACAAAATTTACATTTTTTTATAAAGAAATAAAAAAGTTTCTGCAGTTTTTGTGTGATTTTTAAGAAAAACGTTTTTTTGGTATAATTTTAAAAATAATCGACCGAAAAATTTTAAAACTACATTTCTAATTAGATTTCATGAAAATAAAATTATTTAAACAAAATTTACATTTTTTTATAAAGAAATAAAAAAGTTACAGCAGTTTTTGTTTGATTTTTAAGAAAAACGCATTATTTCTAAAAAATAACGTTTTTTTGATATAATTTTAAAAGTAATCGTCCGAAAAATTTTAAAACTACATTTCTAATTAGATTTCATGAAAATAAAATTATTTAAACAAAATTTACATTTTTTTATAAAGAAATAAAAAAGTTTCTGCAGTTTTTGTGTGATTTTTAAGAAAAACGTTTTTTTGGTATAATTTTAAAAATAATCGACCGAAAAATTTTAAAACTACATTTCTAATTAGATTTCATGAAAATAAAATTATTTAAACAAAATTTACATTTTTTTATAAAGAAATAAAAAAGTTAAAGCAGTTTTTGTTTGATTTTTAAGAAAAACGCATTATTTTTAAAAAATAACGTTTTTTTTATATAATTTTAAAAGTAATCGTCCGAAAAATTTTAAAACTACATTTCTAATTAGATTTCATGAAAATAAAATTATTTAAACAAAATTTACATTTTTTTATAAAGAAATAAAAAAGTTTCTGCAGTTTTTGTGTGATTTTTAAGAAAAACGTTTTTTTGGTATAATTTTAAAAATAATCGACCGAAAAATTTTAAAACTACATTTCTAATTAGATTTCATGAAAATAAAATTATTTAAACAAAATTTACATTTTTTTATAAAGAAATAAAAAAGTTACAGCAGTTTTTGTTTGATTTTTAAGAAAAACGCATTATTTCTAAAAAATAACGTTTTTTTGATATAATTTTAAAAGTAATCGTCCGAAAAATTTTAAAACTACATTTCTAATTAGATTTCATGAAAATAAAATTATTTAAATAAAATTTACATTTTTTTATAAAGAAATAAAAAAGTTTCTGCAGTTTTTGTGTGATTTTTAAGAAAAACGTTTTTTTGGTATAATTTTAAAAATAATCGACCGAAAAATTTTAAAACTACATTTCTAATTAGATTTCATGAAAATAAAATTATTTAAACAAAATTTACATTTTTTATAAAGAAATAAAAAAGTTACAGCAGTTTTTGTTTGATTTTTAAGAAAAACGCATTATTTCTAAAAAATAACGTTTTTTTGATATAATTTTAAAAGTAATCGTCC